>JAFIRS010005132.1:0-64964 GCA_018342105.1 Gonioctena quinquepunctata
GGTTTCAGTAAGTTCAACCAGTTTGAACTTATCGCTAGAGACAATAGCACGGAAATCATTGTTGTAATTTTGGCTAGAACTTAGTGGGAAATAAAACACGATAGCTCTCCTGTGAAACTCGTAAAAGACTAATTTTATTATCAATCATAGAACCATGGAAAATACAGACATACTCAGAAGAATAGGTCAAAAGGAATACCAATAGATGGCGCAATATTTTTAGATACATAATTCAACACTCCTACTTATCTAAATAATATTTTTTTAGGCCTTATTCAAATAAATTTGGAATGTTTTGAAGAAAAAGTGATTTGTTAATACATCCGCTGGCATTTCATCGGTGGGCAAATACTTGAGATCAACCAATTTATTTGAATAAGCTTCTCGAATGAAATGGTAGCGTACATCTATGTGCTTGGACCTCTTGTGAGATACAGGGTTCATAGCCAACTTTTCAGCACTTTGATTGTCATTGTTAATAGTAATACACTTGAAAGATCCTAACAAATCTGACAATAAATTTCTAAACCGAATGGCTTCTAACTAAGTAAGGCCTTTGACAATGTGCGTCAAACAGCCGGACGTTATTAATTCGAGCGTTAGAGGACTCAGGTATCAGAGGGATGGCGCCTAATTTATTTAAAAGTTACTTGAGTTGAAGAAAGCAAGTTGTCGGAGTGGAGGATGAAATCAAAAATTAGACATTGAATATGGCGTACCACAAGGAACGGTCTTGGATCCAACACTAGTCAATTCATTGAACAATGTCTTATTCAGTTTAAGATAACTGGTGGAATAATAGGTTTTGCAGATGACACTGCTGAAGCATATACGATATTTCAGGAAAAAAGTCGAAAAAGGCCTCAAGGTTATCAAAGACTGGTTTGATCATCAATTGTAATGCTGCTGGTATGACAAACAGGCAAGAAATCAATTTTTTACATAAATGGTAAGAAACATGGTATCCAGTAAGCGAAAGAAATGAAATATTCAGGCATATATCTAGATCGACATATAAGGTGGGATAGACATGTCAACTACGTGATAAAAAATTACAAAATATAATTTATCCCTTCAAACATATGAAAGAATACTTGGAAACTTTGTATTTTGCATTTGTAGATAGTTATCTCCAGATATGGAATGCAGGCATGGGACGCCACTGCGCGATCGTACATAAAACCCCACAAATCCTACAAAAATGCCCCTGAAAGTAATTATATCGAAACCAAGTAGATATTCTACTGATGACCTGTATAGTACATTATATTATGGATATTCGCCAGTTTTCTACCTCAACACGTGTATAACTTACCCTTCAGTGTGGATAAAGCACCCACCCTCTCACCAGTTTTATAAACAGGAATGCCAACTACTTATGTACCTATTAATGAAAAAAATATCCGAAGGAGCTACTCCTACATCGGCACTAAAATGTCCCAACTAACACTTGAAAATTTTTTACTACAGACTTCTAGAACGTCTTCATTACCATGATAGAATCAAATGGTTGATAAAATTAATATAAATAAACAAATACCCCTACCCTACCTGTCATAAATGAATACGACTGTATCAACTCTACATATGTCGCTGTATTTTTTATTGTGTTGTATTTTATTGTCTTATTGTAATTATTGAATCTCATGTATTATTTCAGTATTTTCGCTGATTTTATATTTGGTAGCCTACATTTTATTTATGTTTATCTGCCTATTTTTCTGTTTTCGGGAAACAAACAACAAACAAACTTATTTCCAAATTACTTTTTTCATTGCATGTAGTAATTCATTCATTTCGTATTTATTTCATTCTGAATAAAGTTATTATTATTATTTGGTTGACCACTGCGATGATCGTCTTGGCAGCTCGTACGGCCTTGTTTCAGCTCTGCCACCCAATAGTTTACTGTTCAAAACGAAGGAGCAGTCTCCCCTCGAGTAGAATCCAACTCCACTTTGATATTGGTTGGACTGAGGCCTTTCAAATGAAAGTATTGTATCACATAACAATAACCAATTCACTGAGAGCGTTCGCTATTGATAGCTGCCAAACAAATACCGAACAACATAGCATCGTCAAACTTCAGCTTTCTAAGGTTGGGGACTTTCTACCATAGGATTTTTTTTTCAAACAACAACCGCCATCTATACGTCAGGCGGGGACTTCTGGACTATCGTCGTATGTTGATCATATTCATGAATTCATTAGGTTCCTACCTGTATGGGAAAGGAGGCGACAACATAAATTTTGGTCCCATATCTACAAAGCTAATTATTAGTTTAATAATTGTTGATACAATATGATTCATGAAAGTTAGAGTCTGCCAAGCTTTTAAACGTTGCCAACATCAATAACAATTTATGAAAATGTTAAACAAAGACAAGACTGACTGACTTTTAGAGTGATAAAAGGTTACCTAAAAGTACAGGAAAATGATAGTCTACCGCGTCGAAAGCGTTGTCATTAAAGGTCTACCACCCACATAAGGTGTTGAAAATACAAACTTGTTCGACTCATTTCTACAAGGCTGACATTTTTTTCTCCATTAGTTGATGTAATGAAACGACCAAAAGTTTAGTCTACCGAAAATCTGATGTTGAGCTTCCAGTAGACTCAACGGAATGCACGTCTTCCGACCGCAGCCGCTGCGCGATCGCTGTGTTTGCATGCATTTAAAATCTACAAAGCTAATTTTGTTTTCTACAACAGTCCATTTAACTTATTGTTGAATAAGCGTCGTCTACGTTCAGTACAAGGTGGCTAAGGCTTTGGTAGACGTACCTAAAGTTATAAGCGCGGGCACGTGACTGAAGCATTACTACTTTGTTATAATTTACAATCGAGGACCATATTTATCATATTAATTTCTTCATATCTATGGTCACGTTGAAAAACAGCTATATCTGACACTTCGCCTTCTCATCATTTTGTCTTTTCTCTTTCGTATTTATAGTGCTCTGTTTTTCAATGTAAGATATTGAAATGATGACTAAAGCAGCTTTATTATTATTATTATTATTATATTAATTTCATATAATATCTTATTATTATTTTATCTTTAGATATATATTAGAAATTTGTAATCAAACTCTATGATACAACTATGATATACGACCTTTCCCCCGAAAGCTGTCGACGTCTCGCTGTAATACCTGAATGTTCGAAATAAAATGCTTTTGCACTTACTTCATACGGACTATAACCCCGTTATTCTGATCTTCTTTGAAATTAAGAAAAACGCTATGGACATTTTAATAATATTATGAATATCTATACTACAATTATATTGATCAAAAATTTTCCCAATCAAATCTTTATATATATATATATATATATATATATATATATCTAATATAAAAACAAAAACTAATATATCAATATATGAACTATTTATGCAATCAATAAAAAAAATTGCCCCTCGATTGTACCTTAATAAAAAGTGCGATGCTTCAATCATTGAATTTTGGTATGTCTCCAAAAGCCTTGAGCCGGCTTTGACCTCCCAAGCCGAACTCGTCCAGTCTCGCGTCGTGAGAATGGGGGGCTCGCTGGATCAGACTTGTCGAGTGTAAGCTCGAGTAGCTCGACCTTTCCCCATGAAATGTCAGTAAATTCCCCAAAATCAAAGGCCGAACCCTGACTAATTTTGTACTTTTTGCTTGTTGGGGGGTCTCACGACGGGGGGGGTGCCAACACATTGGCTATGAGAGGAAGAGGGGGGGGTTTGTTGGTAAAAAAATTTGTGTATTGGAGTGGAATTCAGAAACGTTATTGAATTCTTGGCTTTATATGAGGATTTGTCCCCAAAAAAAAAAATAATAATACGATGCTGCACATGCTACCCCCTCTACCCCCTTCAAACTGAATAACTATTGCTCTGGACCCCCAGCCACTGGTGACGACGTTTGGGGGCAAATTATACACCCTCCGACGCCCTCCACTGCCAGGTTTCACCAGGGGGGCCTGTATCGGGTGAAGATCGAGGTGGTCGACGATAAAAGGGAAAACACGCGATGTCATAGTAGGATCCCCTTACTTTCCATGAGGGAGACCCCCCACTAAAAAACTGCACTGATCGAGCACTGCGAGGCGGGATTGCTCCTCCTGTTGGGTTCGACGCGAACTCCACCATACATTGTGAAACCAAGACGCAACCAAAGGGGGGCCCCTCCTCAATTCCCCTGATTTCCCAGTAACCGGGAAAATCCTCATCAGAGAATCAGTCCCCACTTCTTCACGCCCTGGCTCGGACAATCGTCGATCCCCGTGATGTTCCTCGAAACAAACCGGGGCGTCAGCGACTGGCTTTTCGTGGAAGAAACGTTCGCGGAAAACCGACACATATTTTTCTCACTACGAACAGCTATGCAAAGCTGCAAGTAAAGGAATCCCAGAGCGACTCGAGGGAAACCCTTTTAGGGAAAACGAAGGTCACAAGAAGTCCGCAAACTCAATAACCCAAAACGGACAAAACAACGAACACTGGAAGACTATAAGTCGGCAAAAAGGGGGAATACAAGAGGTTTCCCCGAATAGCACAGGGACACTTGGAAAACCCCTTTTCCCCAAGGATGAACACGTTACCAGAGGCAGCACGACTCAACAGGTCATACCCCAAAACCGGGAACGAGGCTGGAGGAAAGGCGGTTATACTGTCTCGGACGTGGAGACCCAACCATGCTATCAGTCCATTTTCCCGGGCAGTTCCCCCTGAAAAGCCAAATCCACACCAACTGTACCCCCAAAAAAAAAGTTATCGGATGACTGCCGGATTGTAACCGAAAGGTGGGCCATTGGGGTCCTTTTCCCTTTCAAATCACCGGGGAAGATGGTATATTCCCAGCCAATACAAAAGGAAAAAGGTACCAAAATCCCCCCATCTTTTAAAGATAGTCCCACTCCCTCCCACGGTACGTTCCTAAAAATTTGGGGGACAGCCAAGGTCATCTTCATCCCCAAGCCTGGGAAAATGATTATATCCAGGCAAAAGCTTCAGACCATCGTCTCACGTCTTTTCTTCCAAGAAAAGAACTGAAGGGGGGACAGATACATCAGGGTCTGGAACTGAGCCCCCCTCAGCAACCCCCAACATGCGTACCAGGTGGAAAAGGGGACGGAGACTCCCCCCCATCGACTCGTCCATGGGGTTTAGGGGGCGACACTCTATGTATATTCATCGCGTAGAAGGGGCACTTGACAACACGTCATTTGATTCCATATGTCAGGCAGTAAGGGGGAAAGGGGGGTAGACCCAACCATATCGGTGGATTCCATGCTCTCCCCAAAGACTAGATAAAACAACTATCAGAAGTAGCTCTAGCGAGGCCATACCCACGAGGGCTGTCCACAGAGAGTTTGTCCCCCTTTGGTCTTCCTGATGGATGGCCTCTAATAAAGATAAAAAAATCAAGTTACTACACTCAGGGATGCGGACGACATTGTAATCCTGGTCGATGACCAGGGTCCGCCGCAGGGGCCGATACAAAAAGCCCTCAACGGGGTGGATGGATTACCGTTTGTAGGGATGAGTGTGAACCCCGAAAAAAACAGAACATAATGTTCCCGGGGAAAACAGCCGCGTTCTGGGCATTTGGCGGGGCTGGGGGCTCAACGATTCTATACTGGATCAGCCTCTCCTTACGCCCAATGATTCGTACCCCGGAGCCATCGTATGTCAAGGTCAGCATTCGCCAAATCAAAACCCCTTTGACAAGGTACAAAGACTTGCCTGTCTTGCGACAAAAGTGTAATAGGGGCGGCACCCACTAGGGCACTGGAGACACTCATGGACTGCCTCCATTGCACCTCTTCGTCGAACACAGGGAAAAACCATCCTTTGCGAGGGAAGTATGGACATTCTCGATTATGGAATCAGGTTTCCACTCCCTGAGATGCCAGATGAAATTCTTCTCCTGTCATACGATTCCCCAAAGGCCCTGCCAGTCATTCCCAATAAGGAAGGACTGGGAGCAGATCGAAAAACGCCTAATCCCCCCAATGGGATCATCTGGTACACAGATGGCTCCAAGATGGGAAATTTTTTTTTTTATTTCCAGAATTTTTGCCATACTCGCCTGTGAAGAAAATATAAAGGCTACCACGGCCACCAAATCACTAATGCAGACGTTCGCTGCTGGTGTCGGAATGTTAAAATTTTGAAAAGGCTACCATCGCAAATGGTAAACTCTTTGTCCCCGGTCATCCGGTGTCCCGGAAACGAAGGGGGCAAAAAAGGGAAAAAGCTCAACGATTGGACCAGACCAATCGGGTTTAAGACAATCTCACCATGATAAAAATCCGGGTAAAATACCGAGGCTGGAAGCCCTGGAGAAAATAAAACCCCCCACATCTACTGGAAGGCCAAGACTCTGCTCCCCTGAAGGAAGGAAATCAGAATAGTGGTGGGCTCCTCAGGGGGCACTGCCACCAAAAAAACACCCAACTTTATAGGTATCCGGATGACTGAATGCGGTGGCCCCGGGGGGATAAATAAACCTCCTTCGCTCCGAAAAAGTTACCTTAAGCTGAACCGATTCCAGCAGCGGTGGGTTCAAAAAGTTCTTCCCCCCAAAATACTCTCATTCTATCTATCCTCGTTTTCATGTTTCTTTCCCGAATATCTGGCCCTGTATTAGAAGATATTCTGCCTGGTAGCTGGAAGGACGTACATTGGGAATTCCCCCAAAATAAAACCAGTTTACTGCAGCTATTCTTAAAAAAATTATCAATGTTATTTCCCTAATTTTTGTTTTCTAAAAAAAACTAGGGTTTGAAATTAATCATCAAACCGATCAACCATTCGCAATAATTACATCATCAAATTTGCTTATTGCATTAAAAAAATCCAGTCATTAAATTTTGGTGGTTTTTTAATTGAATAATAACAATTTGTTGCCTCATTTCTTTTCTCTTAATTATTTCTACCTCAATTGTCATTGGCTCAAAAAAAAATATAATTTGACTTGAAAATTATGTCTATAATTATATCGATGGGAAAAAAATAAAATGTTTTTTTTAATTATCGTGCTCATACCAACCCAATAACTCTGACTTATCGAGAATATTGAGGGAAAAATTTTACTATTTTGGCGCTACACAACCATCCTGTGGCATGATTAGTCTGATCAACAGTTCGAAATTGTTTTGATTATTGATAAAGCTCCTAAAAAATATGGGCGTAGCTCATTGGAATGCCGATTAGAAAAATGTATTCCGATGATTTTACATATAAAATTGCATTGGTATTAATAAATTAAGAGGGAAAAAAAAGAGGCATCAGTTTTCGCTAATAATTAAAATATCAATAATTAAAATTTGACAAAAGATTCTCAAAAAGGAAATTTCAAAAAAAATCTGAACTCCCCGGGAAATCTATCTCTATTATTTATAATTTAAATTTAACGCTGAAAATAACACCTAAAAAAAAAGGGGAAATTTCCCTTGAAAAGAAATTCTTATGTTGATTTTTCAAAAGTTTTTTTTTCCGACTCTTTTTACAAATGGCGACATGAAAGTTAAAAATTGACAACTTTTTTGTTTTAGAGCCTTTCTGACAGAGTGAGTCAACAGGGGTTCCCCTGGTTCATTGTCTTAATGTATCACTATTTCGATTTCTTATAATTTTTTGTCAAAGGGACCATCTAAACCACCCTTCCCAAAAAAACTTTCATTCTACAGGGTGCATCATTGATGCGTGGCTAACAAAGTTTTTTTTTTTTAAATGAAATACCGGTATATTTTCATATATTCCCATCGGCTGTTCCATTGGCTGCTCAACAATTTTTCAATTTTGAATTCCGTTGCGGCGTTGCCGTTATTTGAAAAAATTTATTTTGTGGACTTCTTTTCAAAAAATTTCCTATTTCACATTTCGAAATATTTAGTAAAAATAATTGGGGAATCGTTGGTCGATATGATGATGTTCATTGAGAATGCAATAATTTGGGAAAAAATTGTACAGGATGTTTGATACAACACAAACTTAGCCATTTTCAAACATCGGTATTTCGATTTTTTCAAATGGAACACCTATATATTTCTATTTAAATCAACACTTTTTCAATAACTCTAGACTTCTCATTCTCCATGTCTGTACCTAAAACAACTCGTTTCGAGATATTCTACATCAAAAAATGGATATTTTTTCCCCAGAAAATATTGACAATGTTCGCCTTTTATCCATTTGGAATTAAGTTTTATAAAAATAATATTTATTCGAATCTAACAAAAAATAACAATAATTAATGCAGCAAATGTTCAATGTACCGCCATTTTCCTAATACACCTCTCAATCTGTTTCGGAAATTTATCCATGTGCCAGCATGTCCTCTGAAATTTCCTAAAGCAATACGAATTCTTGCTTTTATATTTTCATGAGTTGTAGGCGGAGTTTGATGAAACCTTTAAGTATCCCCATAAAAAAAAAAGTTTGTAAGGTCCGGTGACCTTGGAGGCCACTGAACTGGCCCTCCTCTACCTATCCATTTTCACGGAACTCATTATCAATATATTCCCGCACATCAGTGTGGTGATGTGCAGCGCGCGATCTTTTGTCGCCCATTCTCCCTTATTGCCAATGGAATATCATCTGATAAATTTTGATAACTGCTTCGCAGAAATCTTAGATATTTTCTTCCATTGGATGACCGTTGAAAAAAAAGGGGAATTACAGCCGTCAATGATACCTCCCAAACATTCAGTGACCAACGTTGTTGGTGATTGACATATCTAACAAAATGAGGGGTTTTCAGTTGTATAATGTGCATATTATGCCGATTCCATGGCCATTGTTGTGAAACGTGGCTTCGTCCAAAAATAGAACATATTTGAAAAAAATCAGGTTCTTGGTTGATTTTATCACCCCATTGGGAAAACCCATTCCTTTGGAAAACTTTTTCGTCAGCTCTTAAAAACTGCATATGATATGGATGTAATTGCATTTTCTCACCATCCAAAACACTACTTTGGATTTCCCCCAACCCCTACCAAAAACTTACCAGGGGGGGTTCTCGGTAATATGCAATGCAATATCAAAAATATTTTCATCATTCTTACAGACAAGCCTTCAATCTTTTTGAAATCCCTTTTCCGGTTTCCCAAATCTTTTTGAGGTCTCGAATTCCGCTGGTTGGGATGTTTCTCTCGGAAACTTTTTTCTAATCTAGATGCAATAAGCAATTTCCTCTTTCCCCCAAACATACACCATTTTAAATGTCCTCAAAAAGATAATTCTTACACAATTTTAACCAACTGGAAAGTTTGAAGTTCCCTCTTTTACAAAGTAGTTTTTTTTTTAGGGTAGTCATGGATAACAATAGAAAAAAAAGTTCATTTGAAAATTTCTTTTCAAAACTAGTTATTCATGAGTTAAGGTTTTTAAATAAAAAAAAAATTGAAACATCATTCTATCTATTTTTATGGACAAACAGAAAAAAAAAAACAAAAATTGTTGATTTGATATTGAACTTTTCCCTTTAAAAACCGAATATCTCGGGAAAAGGTTTTTTAAGGTTTGATTTTGGGGTGAAAAGGGAGTCAAAAAGGGTTGTTTAAATAAAAATATAAAAGGGGTTCCATTTAAAAAAAACAAAATCTGTTTTTTGAAAATGGCTAAGTTTTTTTGGTTGATGAAAATCCACAATGTATTCCTTTTTCTTGGTATTCAATGAACATCATTATCGAAACGTTTCCCAATTATCTTTTAAAATTTCAAAGGAAATAGGTAATTTTCGAAAGGCACAAAATAGATTTCTATTTAATAACGAAAAAGTAAATTCAAAATTGAAAAAATTGGGAAAAGGGAAAGGGGAAATCGGAATATATGGAAATATCCGGGTGTTTCATTTGAAAAGAAAAACTTTTTAACGCATCAATGATGCCCCCTGTATGGATGAAAATTTTTTTGGAATTAGGTCTTAGGGGGCCTTTGAAAAAAAAAAAAAAAAAAAATGAAATTTGTGATAAATTTGGGCAATGAACCACGGGAAACATGTTTATCACCTTGTATATATAAAAATCACGGAAAAAAGAAAAAAGTTTTTTTTTTGTTTATTGTAATTGTTTAAATTAAAAAAAAAATGAAATATTCAAAATATTATTTTTTTTTTTAAACAAAAGTTATTTATTCCCTTTTTTTGCTTTATAAAAGGTTTAAAAAATTCGGGGTAAAATTTTAAAGTCATTTGTTAATAAAATTTTTTATAAAAAAGAAAATTTTTTTCCCTATGAAAAAGTTTTTTACCATTTTTTTGTCATGAAAAAAAGATTTGAAAAAAAAAAAAATTTTAAAAATTTTTTTATTGTTTTTTTTTTAAATTTTTTTATTTAAAAAAAATTCGAAAAAATTTTTTTTTAAAAGCAAAATTTGGTTTTTCAATGGGAAAAAAAAAAAAAAAAAAATTTAAAAATTTTTATTGTTTTTTTAACAATTTTTATAAAAAATTTTTACTATCATTTGTTTTTTTTTAATTAAAAACAAAAACACCCAAAGTACAAAACTAGTTAAAAGCCAATTTGATTTTAGAGAAAAAAATAATTTTCAATAATTATTTATACAATGGAAATATAAAAACTATTATAAACAATAAAAAAAATGTTTTTTTAAAAAATTTTTTTATTTTTTTTTTTTATTATTTTGTCATAACAAAATGGTAAAAAAAAATTTTTTTTTTCATAAACTTGTCATTTGTTTATAAAAATTTTTAACAAATGACAAAAATTCTCCCCCAAAATTAAAAAATCCATTATAAATCAAAACAAATAAAAATTTTTTAAAAAAAAAATAATTTTTTTTTTATTTTTTTTAAATTTTTAATTTTAAACAATTATAATAAACAAAAAAAAAAACTTTTCTTTCATCAGTTATAAAAAAATTCCAAGCAATAAATTCTAAGTCAATAATTTAAAAATTTTTCGTCACCCTTTGTGAAAAAAGGGGCTTGGAAAAAAACTTTTTTAAAAACAACTGATAACTTTTGAAAAAAAAAATCAAAAATTTCTTTCCAACGGCTTTTTTTTTTCAAGTGTTTTGATGGCATAATTTTTTTTAAATGTTTAAATTTATGATATGTGTCTAATTTGTTTTGTCAATTGGGGCCAGCCTTTTTTTGATCAATCAATCTACCAGGAAAAATGGGCTGACATTTCATTGAATAGAAAAAAACACTAAGTTTTTTTGGATATGGATCTGGATGACAAATTCAACTTTGAAAATTGTGAAAATATTGAGAACAAAATTGGGGAAATAGGTGTTATGCTAGGTGTCAAAAAAACTGGGTATAGTATAGTAGTTATACCACGCCATTGAGTCACACATCAGATACGGAATATTTTTTTTTGGGGCATCTGCAATAATCTTTCCCTTTTCGTTTTTCCTCCTCCAAAAGCGAGCCATTCGATATCCACAAGTTTTTTTAAAAAAGAAACAGCCCCGTTTTAAAATTTTTCAAAATTAAAAAATTTCCCATTTTTCAAAATTGGTAGTCATCTACTCATGAATGACCTGATCCTATATACATGAATCAATATAAACGTAACCAAACCCAAATTAATAGAAATCAACTTTTCCCCCACATTATATTTACTCGAATTTTATATTCATTAAATCTAATTCATTTAAAACTCTAAACTATTAAAAAGGAATTTTCGTTTACTTCGTAATTTTTTGATTTTCTTCATGAATATGTGATGATGGCTCCTCATTTGATGTTGATATATTTTTGTCATTTCCCAATGAACCATCAGCAAGTTTCCCCCCTGGGGAGCCATTATCCCCATATATTTTTTTTCCCCTCAAAAAAGTTTTTTTGAAACCCTCAAATGTATACTTTCCTTCTATACTCAGTTCCCCCCCTTTTTTTAACCTATAAAGGGGCGTGGAGTAATTTTTTTTATTACTACGCCGGGCCCCCCCAATTGTTTTTTTTTTTTTATTTTATGTTTCGCCCCCATTTAATTTTTCCCTTTTTCTCAAATTTTGTCATATTGATTTTCCACTGTTTTTTTTTTCCTTTATTTGGGTATGAGATCATCTAAGGACCCCCCTTTTTGGGTTTTAAAAACAAATTTCCCT
Source organism: Gonioctena quinquepunctata (assembly GCA_018342105.1). NCBI lineage: Eukaryota > Metazoa > Arthropoda > Insecta > Coleoptera > Chrysomelidae > Gonioctena > Gonioctena quinquepunctata. Next base: position 12,074 of record JAFIRS010005132.1, read on the forward strand.
AACAGGTTTTTTTTTTTTTTCAAACTTAAAATTCATAATCAATTGAGCAGGTGATAAAAAATCCCTTTTTTAGGAGTTCCCTATAATTCAATAGTGCAAGTTTAAAAACCCCTTTTTTTTTTTTTAAAAAATTTTTTTTTAAAATTTCTCCTTTTTCCCAACCCATTACTCTTGGGGGTATGGGGGGACTACTTCCCAATTTAAAAAATTATTTCCCTTTTTGCAAAATTTCTCATTTTAAAAGAAATGGTATATTATCAGAAACCAACAAATCGGGTACACCATGTGTAAAAAAAAATTTTTTTTAAATTTTTATTTAAATTTTCCCCAGCAGTTTTTTTTTTTGGACAAATTTCAAGCCTTTTTTGAAAATAAAAAAAAATAATCAAATAATTTGACTTTCCATATCCACCAATATTAGCTGAAAATTTTGAGAATGGTTTTTTTCACCTGATGTAAAACCAAAAGGGTTCCTTTTTAACATTGTTAGTTTTGAATTTTTTCAAAATTCTATTTTTTAAAATAATTTTAAAAGCTTTATTTTTTCCAAAAACACTTTTCCAAAGCCCTTTTTTTTTGTTTTAACCACCCGAAATGATTATCATGTTAAAAACCCCCTAATATAAAAAAAAAAATGAAGGGCAAAATTTATTTTTGGGGGGAACACTTATCATCTATGACCCCCAACTCACTTCTCAAAGGTAGATTTTTTTTAAAATTTCCCCCTTTTTTTTGTTTCCACAAGGCCAACCCTCTTTAAAATTTTTGGGGTTTTTTTTTAAAATACAGTTTTTTTTCCCGTTTCCTTTTGGGAATTTTTTTTTTTTTCTCGTCTGAAATATTCACAAAGAATGCAAAATTGTGTACAACTTCCAAAATTTATGGACCCCCCCCAACAAATTTTTTTTTTAAATTTTAAAAAAGAGATAAAAAATATAAAATTTTCCAGGTATATACTTCCCCTTAAATTGAAACCAATTGTTTTAAACTCAAATTTTTTCCCGGGGAAATGATATAAAAATTTTTTTCTTTCTCATGATGGGGGCCAAAAAGGTTTTTTTTGATCTGCCCCAAAAAGTTTTTTTCTACCATATACAGAAATCATAAATTTTTTTTTTTTGGGGGTAATGGGCCAAAAAAAATTTTTTTTTATTTTAAAAAAAATTTCCAGTATCAGTCATACTTTGGGGAAAAAAGAAAACAGGCCCCTTTTTTCCCCAGCAAAAAAATCCCCCCCAATTTTAGAAGCATCTGCTTGAATAGTTATTTTTTTTTTTCATCAAATTTTTTTTAAACACAGGTGTTTGGGGAAATAATTCTTTCTTTTTCCATGAAAGCTTTGTCATATAATCTGCCCCAAAAAATGAAAATTTTTTTTTAAAGGGGGGGTAATTATTTTACCCCCATTAGGGTTAAATTTCAAAATAATTAAAAAACCCCCCAATTTTTTTTTGGAAACTCAGTTTCATTATTTGGGAAACCCTATTCATTACAGATTTCACTCTATCATCTTTTTTTTTAAAATTCCCTTTTCTAAAAAAAGGGGTGACCTAAGTATTCAACGCCGAACTCAAATTGGGGGAAATTTTTTGGGTTAAATTTCACATTCAACATTTCCCCCCCTAAAAAAAGTTATTCAAAATTATATCATGTTTTTCAATGGTTAAGGCACATATCAATATTGTAAAATAAAATTATGACCCCCTGTATATCAACAAAGTTTTTTGTTTAAACCTTTTTTGAAAAAACTCTGACTAGATTTTCCCCAAACGGAAGTCTTAGAAATTTATAATAGCCAAATGGTGAACTGAATGTAAAAAGATCATTTTAGACTTTGATCCTAATTCCAATGATAAAACCATCTTTTTTAAATCCTAAAACAGAGAAAAAATTTTTACCCGTGAGTTGAGCACAAATTTCTTCAACTTTTTGGTATCAAGTAATACTCTTTTTTTCTTTATTCAAATCACATGGATTAGATTAATTTGGGGGGTTCCATTGGTTTTCCCACAATTACCAAATTGCCAGCCCCACCCCCCCCCTGAATTTTTTCAATGATTCCCTTTCTCGGGTCTTCTAAAGTAGATTTTAATTTTTTCCCGAATAGTCATTGGGACACGTCGGGAGGCCTAACAATTGGTTTTGCATCTTGCTCTAATACAATTGTACATTTATTTGAACTTCCCAACACCCATGAACAAATCCTCATTAAGTTTCATAATTTCATTTTTTTACATTCTTGAACAACATCAAGTCTTCCTGATCAAATTGAGATCCATACAAGACTTCAAGCCTAATAAAGGAATTCCGAACTAGTATTCACAACAAAAATTCTTGAACCGATTCACACTACACTACAAATTCGATATTCCCAAAGGTTTAACCTTGAATCCCCATATGTTTCCAAAATTACTTTCGTAGATTTCAGATTTTGGGACCCAATTTCCTAAACCGCCAGAGGAAGAATATTCACCTCTGCTCCGTTTAAATTGTACATTTTATCTGAAATTACAATATCCTGATACCAAAAAAAAAATTAGAATGGTCTACCTGATTTGCAACTCTACATCTTTAAGGTATCAATTACTAAGCTTTCTTAGATTTCTCCCCCGTTCAAACTCCTCTTGACCAAACTCCTCTTTTGCCTTCCACAACCTCCTTGACATTTTTACTTCTACGCAGCCTTGAAGTGATTCAGTATTCCACACCTCGAACATTTCTTTCCAAAAGCAAGACACTGGTACTTTCCATGTTTGGTGCAACACCTCGTACATATAAATTTGTCGGATTTTCCATCACTCCTTCTGTTTTCATATTTCTTCCTGTCCACAACATCTACACTTTTATTTTTTCTTTATTATTTTAACATGCTCCTTTGACTTCACTAGCTCTGACATTTTTCAATCACTTTTTTGCAATTGTAGGTCTTCTTCACTGATGAGGCTTCTCTTGTAATTTTTTGTCTCTGATACCCAATACAATTCTATCTCTCAATATATCGTCAGAACAACATACTTTGAACTCCGCACTTTTCATCAACTTCTGACATCCTGTATGAAATTGTCAACAGGTTCTGCCTCTTCCTGGCTACGATTATAAAACAGAAACCTTTCATAAAGATATTTTTCCTCGTTCATGTGGGACTCAAATTGGTCAACGACTTTGTTATAATTCTTCTTATCTTCAACACTCATCTTGAAATTATTGAAAACATCCAAACCTTCTTCCCCAACCAAATTGAGAAAAAATTGCTACCTTGGTTTCATCACTTTCTTTCTGTTTGCCCGAGGCTACCATAAATATTTCAAATATTTGCTTGAATCTCTTGAAATTTTCTGCCAAGTTTCCTTCAAACTTCAGTGTTGGTGGTACTTTGAAAGTTTCCATTTTTTATTTAATTACTATTTAATGAAAGTTCTATTTTTCCGATTTATCGCAGCGCCATGTTATGTTCTCTAAATGAAACAGTCCTTTACAGTTTTATATATTTTACTTATTCAAAAAGACTGTTACCACTTTCTATCAAAATTGACGGTAGTCATCTACTCATGAATGACCTGATCCTATATACATGAATACAGAGTATACAACTGTAACTTAACCAATTAATAGAAATACACAACACACAATGTTGGACCTAATCATGTAAACCTCTTTCCTTAGACCACAAAATCCTTACCCTTCGTCTTCATTTATTCTTGAGACTGTATGTTTATTTCAGAACAGTAAATCGTCATATAATACGGTTGCTAGTTTTACTCGCCAAAATAACAATTTAACAAAAAAATTACTGATTTATAATGCTGTTAAATTATAGAACTATCTTCCGGACACTCTCAGACATATTGTCTCTCCAATTCACTTCAAGAGATCTGTGAAACGACATCTATCAATTCATATTTATATTCAGTTTCAATTCATATTTATATTGTTCCCTAACTATTAACCCATTTCTTTTTTTCCATTTACGCTATTATATTATATTTATATTTTTCAACTATTTTCTATAATGACTTTGTCAATGAATTTTTTTTGAGACATGAAGATTGATTTATTTGAATTTTTCATTTTTTTTTGTTTCCCACTTATTAGGGCTGACTATGTTCTATAATATTCATATTTATACCAATTATGACCTGATATTGATTTGATGTCTAGTTTCTTTTTATTTGTACTTTTTTGACGATTTGAGTTTTTGTCTATACACATTTACATGTACCATTTTTTTATATACTTCGTCATTAAGAATTAATTCTTCAGACAATAAAGTATATATTGATTTGATTTGATGTAATTTTAGAAGCCTCGAGTTAAGACTCTCAATAGTTAGAAGAGTATGTATCTGGTAAAAAATTTGTATAAACTTTTTTTTGTATGAAACTTCTTCAGTTTTAGTTCTTATAGGAACGATATTTCAAAACTGAAAGTAATCTCCAAAATTAGCAGAAAACTAAATTGTGTACCTTCTCACCTCCGAGGAGAAAAGCTCACTTCCAGAAATAGTTTTGAAGACGCACCAGGAAGTATCCCTATGACATACTAAACTTTTTAACTGTAAATAGTATAAGATCCATTATATAACTGCTATCATGGATCTATCCCATTCACTATACCAGTCTTATCTTTATTATTTCGCGAACGTTCTAGATACGACACTGTCTGGATTATTTCCATAACCTTGACCTTATCATCATTCCCAGTACCAACAAAAGTATCGAATGGGCCACCTCTCAATTAGAGTCGGTGTCATTAACGCTAGTAATTATACATTTGACGTTGATGACACCGATGAATGGGCAAACATCAAGGTGACACGGTGTAATAATCACCGGAAGCAATAACGGAGAGAATTGTTTCAACATTTGCTCAGAGAATATTCCAAAACAGTATCCAAGAATATGTGTTTTTAAACAACGCGCGCTGGGACAGAATGCACTCAAATCCCAAAATAGAACCGTAGACTAATCAAAGTGTCTAAATTCATTCTTGGTGAATTGTACTGGATGAAACCAATGCTGAAACACGGAAAAAAAAGTCCAAATATTTTTGAGCATAAAAAGTTATTGTCAATTTCTTGCTGGAGAAGCGTTTTCAACTGATTATTTCAAATATTTCGAAATAAGAGCAGCCTAAGTAGCAGAAAATACAGAAGTTTGTCCACCGAAATGATTCGATTCGTTATCCTCGTCACACAATATAAATAATAATTAAAAATAAATTTTCAAATTCTCGGAACTGCTACAACATTTTTTCGGACTATTCGCTCTGTGCAAGACTGGTAATGCCCTCTAGTGACACGATAGCTGAAGTTTTCCTGGATTAATTCCAATAAGTACTCACTATGTAACAATTATTTTTTTTTACAATTTCTAAATAATCTACCACAATGTTACAATTTTGTGCTCACTACTAGTTGCAGATGAATCGGAGTTTTTTTCTGTCAAAGAAAAAAGTCAGTAAATGATAAAAAATATTTGTATTGATACGATAGTTAGAACTATCTATTTATTGTCAACAAAATATTGCGTATTGCTTATACAGTACTTGAACTGCATTACATTTAACATTAGTTCACATGTAAGGCCAATTGCTTTTGTAATCGAAACCAGTTCGTGAAAATTAAAACGCATATAATCCTCTGAGAGGTACTTTGTCCTGATAGAATGCCATGTATGATAAACATCAAAAGTATCTTTCACCCCTGTTCATAAGGCTGATCGATCACTTCACAACACCGTCCAGGCGTTCCCGAACTCGCAGGTTGAGTCGATATTTGCTTTTTATCACCGGTTCAACACCGTCCCATGGAACTTGGTTATACTTTTGTGTCCACTTCTAGGCGATCAAATGGAAAACGGAAAACATCTCAAATATTTATCGAATGAAAACCTCACGTCCCGGAATTAGAGATTGAAATATCGTGGAAAACGGAACACTTTTCTCTTTGCTGCAGCTTATGTGATGACGTTGCAAATGTATAAAATTTTCACGTACTATTGTTGGTACTATTTTTGCAATCTACTACACAGCACTAGCGAAGGCTCATTGTTATTATATGTATGTTGTTATACTACCCAACCGTGACCGTTGCCACTACGATAATAATAATGTTTATTCATCTGAAGTATGGTACAATATTTTCAAGTGATTTGTGGATAAACGGGGAGACCTCAGAAACTGAAAGTTTTCAGCTTGTGCTTATGATTAACAGGATCATTACCTACTTCTGCCACCATGGGCGCTGTCATAGTTTCATTTATCCCCTCCAGCCTGATGCACACAGCGAATAACCAAATAAAACCCCACATATTCTTAAAATCCTGGCAAAGAGTTTTTATAGTAAAAATATTTTTTTTTCCAAATGAATTCAGACAGTTCCAATATGACGAAAATGACAACTCAACTTGTTCGGTGGTTCAACGTCAATTGTTTCATAGGCGCACAAAATTGATATTATTGGTAGAGGAGGTAATGAATTTTGAATAAAATAAATATTCCTAGAATTATATGACCGTATGAATATCGTGTGTAGACAATACGCACAAACAATTCTAGTGACCACGATTTACAGTGAGGTAAAATGAACATAAGCACAAAATCCCAAATCTCACTAACTAAGCTCCCAAACTAATGTAAATAACTAATTTTGAGTCGGCGTCCAACAAACAATCAAAAAAGATCATGAAATTCCTTTTAAGAAGAAATCAAAACGCAATAACATAAAAATGCAACGTAACATTCCAAAAATGCGCTCTCCGCACGACCACTCGCAACGACGTGTGCCCTCACGTGTGTTCCCACCGGGAATTTGTCAATTTCGAAACGCTCTCACATGAAGTAATTATCTAACATATAATTCACAGATGTTACGTAAACAGAATATTTAGTTTTAGAGGTAAGTAATCTGGGTAAGTACAAATAAATTTCTTTTAATGGTGAAGGAAAATTGTATTCAACATTGAATACAATTAAAGTAACTAAAACTAATATTATTTAATAATGAACCTATGCACTTTAATGGAAACTCATGTGGAGTGGAGTGTACCTGAAGTGACGTTCGTTAATATATAATAAATATTTGTTGAGCCTAAAAATATTGTAACCTAACATCGAACTGAATATTTATTCGGGGTTACTCAAAATATCATCAGCTAGTCCATATTTAATAATGGGATTTGTTAACAATTAATAAAATTTATTCAATGTAAACAAACTGTTCTCTCAGTGTAGATCTACTTTTGTTTCTTGTTTTATATGGATAGTCATGAATGCATCGAACAAAAATTTGCGAACTCAGAAAATTGTAAATATGGACGACATTGACATCGGTTTTATAATTTTTGCATTCTCATCGAAACCATAAAAAACTACCGCATATACCATATATCATGATAAAATCGACAGTTCAAATCAAAGGTACTTTTCAGAATTCTATCAGTATATCAGAATAAAAGGATCCACAAAATTCAGCTTGGTAGGAATTATCATAAAGTCAAAATCTAATTCAACTGGGTCATTTTATGAATATTCGTTTATTTCGAATATATTCAATTCATATAACTTTTGCGTAGTGAGGTAGATTCGAATTCCCCGTCATTTTGTAGGTTTCCGGTTGAATAATTGAGAAAATAAGCAGAATCACTGTGTTTATCCGAATTAGTGATGTTTTGTAATTGAAGGTAAACAAAACACGTTCTGTTTATACAAGGCTGACTGAACAATTTATCGAATGAATTCGTTGAAAGAATCGCATATACAAAAACTGTTATTACTTATCCCAAGTATATTTGGAAATTAGTTCGTGACAAATCATGAAAAACAAAAATAATCAATCCGTTGAAATGATTATAAATGATCATTTGACCAAAGATGAATCAATTAATAACGGATTAACTTTGCCAAGTCACCTGAAACCACAGTAGGCCGGTATTTCCAAAATTCGATATTTGAGGAGTGCACTGTAAATAATCCCCGAATCAATGCATTCTTCTTCACGGCCACCAACCCTATAGTAATATTAGATTCAGTAAATAATTTGAAAAATACTCATAGTGTTAGCATAGACTACTGTTTACAAAATAAATTAAAAGTATAGGATGTTACATTGCAATTCCTTTATTGAACTATGTAGATTTCCTCAGAATTTAAAAATTGGAACTTATAGCAATCCCCAGAAAAAATTAATCCGAATTAGGTACTGGAGAATTATAGACTGTTCCTACGGTTATATGTAAAATAAATGAATAGAAAAAGAATTATTTAAACGGATCATAATATATTTTGAGAAATATCAAATCATCGTTGAATTTCAAAATGATTTTTATCCAAGGAAGTCAATCAATAGTGCCACCTACAGTTCTCTACCCAAATATTTGTACAGTACAGTACAGTATATTCCCAAATATTTGGATCAGAAGAAGCTATTTTTCGATCTCACCGAAGCTTTCGACTCTTTGGAACTCAAGTTTCTCGAAAAAATATATTTTCAATTAGTATTAGAGGAAACATACTATCATGGTTAATGTCCTACCTAGAAAATAGGAAAATTTCCATTAGAATGAATGGCATCGAAACAATAAAATAATTAATGAAAAAAAAATTGTTTTGGATGTGCGACGTAGGTCATTCCGTGAGTTATAGATTCAAGAGCTTGCGTGACAAGCTTTTGAATCTATAACTCACGGAACGACCTACGTCGCACATCCAAAGCAATTATATTTTAGTTTTTAGCGCATTTGAATGAAAGCTTGTCTTTTAAAAGGTTTTTTTCTATTACTCATTTCATTTTGTGATTTTCAGTAGGTACGCCTTAATCTATGCATTTTTGTTAATGCATCGTCATTATGCGGCCTTATTCCTGTGAGTTCTGAGTTATAAAGTTCTTCAATGAGGAGAACAGCTAAAGATTAACTCGTCCGCCATCCTGGAAATGCCATCTTCAAATAATGAATTCTGACTAAAAATCAATAATCTTCGACTAAATTCATAATCTCCGTTCCCAAAAACCGCGACATACCAATTTTGAATAGAAACGGTCCATTATCACAAAACTTGTCCACCATCCTGGAGCCGCCATCTTGAATTTATGAATTTCTACAATAAATTCGTAATCTCCGACCCCGAAAACTTTCACATACCAATTTTGAATAGAATCGGACCATAATTACAGAAATCGACCGCCATCTTGGAGCCGCCATTTTGATTTTATGAATTTTGACAAAAAATTCCTAATCTTTGACCCCAAAAACCTCCACATACTAATTTCGAATTGAATAGGACCGTAATCACAAAACTCGCCCACAATCTTGAATTTGTGAATTTTGAATAAAAAACCATAATTTACGACCCTGAGAACCCCCACATACCAATTTTGAATAGAATCGGACCATAATCACAGAGATCGTCGGCCATCTTAGAGCCGACACTTTCATTTCATGAATTTTGATAAAAGATTCATAATCTTCGAATTTGAAATCCCCCACATACCAATTTTGAGTCGAATCAGACCATAATCACAAATCACGTCCGCCATCTCAAAGCCGCCATTTTGATTTTATGAATTTTGACAAAAAATTCCTAATCTTCGACCCCGAAAACCCCCACATACCAATTTTAAATCGAATAGGACCGTAATCACAAAACTCGTCCACCATCTTGAATTTGTGAATTTTGACAAAAAATTCCTAATCTTCGACCTTGAAAACCCCCACATACCAATTTTGAATCGAATGGAACCGTAATCACAAAACTCGTCCACCATCTTGAATTTGTGAATTTTGAATAAAAAATCCTAATTTCCGACCCTGAGAACCCCCACATACCAATTTTGAATAGAATCGGACCATAATCACAGAGATCGTCGGCCATCTTAGAGCCGACACTTTTATTTCATGAATTTTGACAAAAAATTCCTAATCTTCGACCTTGAAAACCCCCACATACCAATTTTGAATCGAATAGGACCGTAATCACAAAACTCGTCCACCATCTTGAATTTGTGAATTTTGAATGAAAAATCCTAATTTCCGACCCTGAGAACCCCCATATACCAATTTTGAATAGAATCGGACCATAATCACGGAGATCGTCGGCCACCTTAGAGCCGACACTTTTATTTCATGAATTTTGACAAAAAATTCCTAATCTTCGACCTTAAAACCCCCTACGACCGTAACCACAAAATTCAAATTAGGGAGAAATGGTCAGCCATTTTTAGGCCGCCATCTTGTTTTTGAAAAACGTGACTTCGGATTCGTGTTCATCGATCTCAAAAATTTCCGAGTACTGAATTTCGTAGCGATTGATTCGAATTTGGAAGAAATGGTCCGCCATTTTCAGGCCGTCATCTTGTTTTTGAAAAATTTGACTTCAGATTCGTGTTCATCGATCTCAAAAATCTCCGAGTACTGAATTTCGTAGCGATTGATTTGAATTTGGAAGAAATGGTCCGCCATTTTCAGGCCGCCATCTTGTTTTTGGAAAATTTGACTTCAGATATGTGTTCAGCGACTTTGAAAACCCCTCGAGTACCAAATTTCGTAGCGAATGATTCAAATCTGGGGGAAATGGTCCGCCATCTTGTTTTTGGAAAATTTGACTTCAGATTCGGTTCACGATCTCAAAAATCTCCGAGTACTGAATTTCGTAGCGATTGATTCGAATTTGGAAGAAATGGTCCGCCATTTTCAGGCCGCCATCTTGTTTTTGAAAAATTTGACTTCATCGATCTCAAAAATCTCCGAGTACTGAATTTCGTAGTGATTGATTTGAATTTGGAAGAAATGGTCCGCCATTTTCAGGCCGCCATCTTGTTTTTGGAAAATTTGACTTCAGATATGTGTTCAGCGACTTTGAAAACCCCTCGAGTACCAAATTTCGTAGCGAATGATTCAAATCTGGGGAAAATGGTCAGCCATCTTGTTTTTGGAAAATTTGACTTCAGATTCGAGTTCACCGAACTCAAAAATCTCCGAGTACTGAATTTCGTAGCGATTGATTCGAATTTGGAAAAAATAGTACGCCATTTTCAGGCCGCCATCTTGTTTTTGAAAAATTTGATTCAGATTCGTGTTCAGCGACCCCCCGAGTATCAAATTTCGTAGCGATTCAACAATATATTCTATATTTGGCCGGCCATTTGGAATTTGGAACCACTGTGCGACGCTTGGAACAAAATATTACTACTTATATCATCAAGTCAAGGTTACCATGTTCTTGCAATATCATTGGAGTACCATGATACCAAATTTTGAATCGATCAGACCTGTGGAAGTTGCTCACATCCCTTCATCAAATAGAAAAGAGCTGATGATCTTCAAACGGCTGAACAGATTTTCTCAAATCATAGCTAAGAACACTCTCGATCAAGTCACCTTCCAAACGAATGAAACGAAATCAAAATCGGTTTATCCGTTTGGGAGCTATGATGCCACAGTCAGATACACAGATACACACGTTAAAATTATATTGTAACGGGCTACTTTTCGAGTTCCCGATCCATGGTAAGCTACTCTGTATAACATCAGTTTCACTGAATATCGGTTGTATGGTTGGTGGCCTAGCGTAGTAGGTTCCGGATTTGGGCACGTACTAAACAAATTGCTCTCTTGCTGGAAAAACTGAAATTCCAGTGTTGCTCAAAAGGTTATTTGCAATCTCTGCCACCGTTTCTCAGAGACGAATTGTCTTCTGAACGAATTGAACGAATTAAGCGTGTTATTATTGATTAGGAAATATTATTGGGGAGGCAACCACGATTGGCAGAACTGTGCCAACCGATATGCGCAGAGAGAGAGACGCTACTGAGATGGGAGCATAGAGAAACTAAAAATAAAGAGAGTTGTCAAACCTGCAGTAAAAGTTGGCACCACGTTTAGACAGTGGCGACATATCTCGCAAGTGGCCAAACTAAGTTAGTACAGTTGGTAAAACAGATTTATCTTCAGTTACCGATTGAGATAAGGCGGGTTTTTTAAATGTGTTACTTTTATATGATTGATATGGTATATATTGTATAAGTGATCGATTTCCCATTCCGGTATTTCATATGAATGGTTGTATCATATGGAATACAGGAATGGCAAATCGATCACTAATAAAATAAATACAGTAATCGATTCGTAGAATCTGTTAGTTCGTTCGTGGTTGAAATGAAGTTTCAAAATAAATCTTTGTTTCATGATATCAAGAACAAAATTAAAGTTCTTATAAAACAAGAATAATAAGTTGAACACTATAAAAACTCATTTTATTGTATCTAGGACAAGGCCCAACTACAGACAAAACAATAATAAAACTGTGAAAAACGAACGAAATTAAAATTATTCTTCAGTCTTATCATCAAATCAACCAAAATAAAAACAAATTACATTTACAACATACCTTCAATAATGTTGTTCATTTATACAAAGGAGAACGAGTAGATGTAACAAATACTCCAGTTTGATGATAATCACCGTACTTCCTCAAATGGTGATAGCAGGGCCGATCCTAGCAGGTATTCAGCGCGTGCACCGCACGCGGGCGGGCAAACTAAGGGGCGGCCGCGAGGCGGCCGCAGGCCGCATTCAGTTATAACAATCAGCTATTTTTTGAAAGACGAAAAATGAAACGTTAGTGCTCAGTTGTGTTGTGTGTTGGTCTATTGTCCATTAGTATCTTCTCCTACTCTCATCTACACACATTCTTCATTTGAGAGCAAAATTCATGGCAGAGCCGGCAATGCAGCATAAAAAATTGAAATTTCTATAAAAAAAAACAAGGGCCATATTTTTGACACGACTAAGTATGTTTGGTTCCTGTGTGTGGCGCGGCGGCTTATTTATGTACGTATAGTCTTTACGATGTCCGTTGGAACGGCGAATTTTTTTTTAAAAGAGGTACCAGCGGCGAAACCTTTGAAAAAAACGTGCTGCTGTTCGCCGGGCGCCTTTTTTTCAAAGGTTTCGCCGCTGCGGCCTCCTTTGAATTTTTTTTCGCCGTGCCAACTCACTTGTAAAGACTATATATATCAATGGTCAAAAGAAACTTTATTTCAGCGGTTTTCTTTATAGATAAGAAATGGATTGTTTCGACAAAATTAAAGGGATGCGGCATCGGAATTTTTTTGCTACTTCACCACTATATATAAACCATTTTCATTTCAAAATGTTTATTTAATTTTGAATCAACATACAATAAGAAATAAGACTGGTCATAAACACAATCAAGTGCAAGTGTAAGTTAATATTGGAAATTAGTGACAAGGTGTTGCTGTTGAGTATCGTTTAAATATTTAAATCAGAATTGTGGTAAGTACCAAAGCTCTTAACTAGATTTATGAGCGAATGAAATGTTGTACAGGGTGTTTTCTAATTAGATGAAAAAGTGGGCATATTTTTAAACTAATTTTGTCGCGATGATTCGTTTTGAAAATAAGTACAGAATGTTTGAAAATTCAAAATTTATTTTCAATTCTTTTAAAATTCGTTAGCACAAAATATAATTTTCTTACAAAATTATAGGTTACCAACCGGGGGAGTTTATGAAAATTTTAATTTTTACCCAGATTTTGAAAGAGCGCTACGAATTATTATTTATTTTAAATAATTTGCTCTAACTTTTTCAACAGGAATGGGGATTTCTTATGAATAACCCATATTCTTACACTTTAAGTAAAAAAAAGTATTAACAATGGTAGGTACTTTTTAGAGGTCATTTCGATGAATTTCAAAATTTCTGAAGAATTCCTATTCATTTTATCTGCATCTGTGAGCCATGATATACTTATCGTTCTTCTTACCTTTTACCTTTAGATGTCGTCCTCGTCCAAAAACAGAAAAACTAAAAGAGAGTCAGGTGCCTTCCATAGAAAAGAGAAGAATAGAAGAATAGAAGAAATCTCTAAACAAGCGGGAGCATTGAAAAAGTATTTTGGAAAACCGGATAAAAGTGAGCCCGAACAAAAAGGTTTGAATCAAATCGCGGAGTTTGATTATTCTCAACCATCAACATCCACCAGTACTAGTGAAACAAACAATGCATCAGATTTCAAACCCGATGAAGGTGATAAAGCTGCAAGATCATCATCAAGCAGTCCCATTCCCAGTGAAGCCGAATGTGAAGATGAGAGCAAAGAGGAAGAGGGCTCTGCTCAAGTAGCACTAGATGATCCAGGTACTTGGCCTAACATTTTGACAAAAAAATATATCGATTTATTGGTAGAACACGGTCCCAAACAAGTTGCAGATTTCAAATTTCCGATTGATGAGAGTGGCAGAAAATTTAGCTGTTCATATTATAACAAAACTTTAGTGAACGGGGAGAAAATAAATCGCGCGTGGCTCTGCTATTCCATAAAACTAAATTGTATTTTTTGTATTGCATGTAAATTGTTTAGTAGAGATAGTTCAACACAACTTGTAAGTACTGGCTTTTCTGATTGGCGTCATTGTTCGGATTACCTCAATAAGCATGAAAATACTCTAAAACACGTTAACTCTATAAGATCGTGGTGCGAAATAAAGAGAGGATGGAAAAAAATTGTACTATTGACGCGGAACAACAAAATTTTACAATAGAGAGAAAAAGCGATGGCGCGCTATCATTGAAAGAATGATTGCTGCAGTACAATTTTTAGCCAGTCAAAATTTAGCATTCAGAGGAACTAGTACGGAGTTGTATCATAGAGATAATGGTAATTTTTTAAAGGCAGTAGAGATGTTGGCCAAATTTGATCCAGTTATTTCAGAACACCTTAATAATATCAGTAAATACAAAGATAAAAAAACACGTATTCCACACTACTTAGGGCAGCATTTTCAAAATGAAGTAATTCATATTTTAGCGGAATCTATTCGTAATGAGATAACACGCATTGTCAAAAAAGCCAAATGTTACACTATAATTCTCGACTCTACGCCCGATATTAGTCATACAGAACAAATAACGTTTGTAATTAGATGTGTGAACACTACTGATGGTAAAAGTAAAGTAGATATTTCAGATTTTTTTCTAGGATTTTTTTCAGTAACTAATACCACTGGAGAAGGTATGTGCAACTTTCTATTAGAGAAGCTATTACCTAGTCTGCAGCTCGAAGTTAAAGATATACGTGGTCAGGGCTACGACAATGGATCGAACATGAAGGGGAAAGATATAGGGCTTCAGAAACGGATTCTCGATATCAATCCAAGAGCATTATACCTGCCGTGTGCGGCTCATACCTTAAACCTCGTCGTTAATGACGCTGCCAGCTCCAGTGGTCAAATTTCTGGATTTTTTTATATGGTACAAGAGGTAAATAATTTTTTTTCTGCGTCCCCATATCGATGGGATTTACTAAAAAAATACGTGAAAAGTCTAACTTTGAAACCATTAAGTGAAACAAGGTGGGAAAGTCGTATCAATGCTATTAGACCTCTAAAGCAAGACCTCAAAAACATTATTACCGCATTAAATGCCTCAATTGAAGATTCCACCAGAGACGCAAAAACAAAAAATGGTGCAAAATCAATAATTAAAAACATGAATCATTCAAATTATTGTGTTCAACTTAGATTTGGCATGATTTATTATCAAGAATTGATGTTCTGAGTAAAATGCTTCAAAATCCTAAATTAAACATCGCGGAATGCATTGAAGGCTTAGATAATTTAAAAAAATATTTTGTTTCACAAAGATCAAACGATAATTTCAAAATATTCGTCGAATCAGCCACAACACTTGCTAGAGATTTAGGTATTGATCCCGAATTTCCAAGTTCGAGGCTCAGGAAAAAGGTCCGTTTATTTGATTACGAGGGCGGTGATGTACCCCTTTTGAATCCCTTCCATCAATTCAAGACTTCTTTCTATTTTGCAATTCTTGATCACGCGATCTCTTCGGTAAATCAAAGATTTACATTATTATCTGAGTGCTTTTCAATATTCTGCTTTCTGTATGAGTTTCACAACATTTCTAGTGATGATCTCATGAAAGCCTGCATGGACTTAGATATTAAGTTACAGGTACAGGAGGAAGGAAGTATCGTGAAAGATATAGACGGTATACAACTGTTTAATGAAATAACTTCATTCAAAGATATTTTTCCAGGTAAGAAACAGCCAATTGAGGTATTAGAAATCATAGTCAAAATGATCTCATTTCCTGTTTTCCTAATTTTGCTCTAACAATAAGAATTTTTTTAACCTTACCTGTTTCTGTGGCTTCAGGAGAAAGAAGTTTCAGCAAATTAAAAATTATTAAAAATTACTTGAGAAATAATATGACACAAGAAAGGCTCTCAGATTTGGCCATCATCTCTATTGAATCCGAAATCTGTGAAAAAATAGATTTTACGGAAATTATTGATAAATTTGCCACTCACAAAGCCAGAAAGGTTATTTTATAATTAGGTAATTATAATGATCAGGTACCTAGTCTGTAGACTGTAGAACAACTGATTTATATACTTTTCGTTGGTATACGCACTGAGTATGTCCAAAATCGTTGTGTGTGAAATAGACGTTATACAGGTAGATGAGTTTAAGAGTTTATAACGTCAACGTTAAATATTAGTGAAAATAAGAAAAAAATCTCTGGAGGGGCGGCACATCTGGTATTTGCACGCGGGCGGCCAATACCCTAGGATCGGCCCTGGGTGATAGGAAATGGAAACTGATGGACGGAAATAAATATCAGTTTCTAAAAACATTTCTGCAATTTCAGCGTCAACTCGAATAACAAAACATTCTATTTTCGACGTTGGGTTCCTAATTCAAGTCCATGTATAATTTCATAATTTCTGCCATTAATTTTTCGATGGCAATAACAGTAGAAGAATTATTGCGTGGTTTGTCATAATAAAAAATACATGTGTAAACAATAAACTTCTATTTTCTGACAAACGTCGAAATTGGAAAATTATCATGTCATCAGTCGTCTGCGGATTGCGGGCAGCGCTTCCATGCGCGACTGGCCATACCAAAAACTTGGTGGTCAAGATCGCCAATGTTTGAAACAGTCTCTTTATTTTTAATTTGTCTATGGATGGGAGTATAGAGAAACTAAAATTTATTTTTAATTAGTCTATGGATGGGAGGCTTGAGCCATTTTGTGTTCGATGGCCCGTCGGAAAGGAAGTCCTAGTTGGGTTCTACAAAGTGAAAAACCTTATAACACCTTAGGTTGGTGAAGTTCTTATGGCCTAGAGAGTCTGTGTTGTTCGGATTCGGATTCTAAATAAAATTATTTCCAGGTTTTCTTGTATAATCAAAATTCCGTCCTGCGAGAGATACCTATCTTTTTGTTTACCGACAACTACGTAGACCCAAAGTCCACCCGAAAAAAGGGACTCTTCTCGAAGCATAATTTGAATCAAATCCACCCTAGCCGAGGGTTTCGACAGGCTGAAAACGGCCTGCGACCCACGATAGAGCATCTGGAAGCATTTGCAAGGATTTCTAGCAGATGATCGCCGAAAGTACGGTATTATTAAAAGAAAAACAATTCCAAACTTAGGAAACAGTGAGTACGAGTTGATTTATTTTTTCCATCCGTGAAGCGAAGAAAAGGTAGACCAACGAACTATCTTTCATGTTGTTAACAAATTTTTTTTTGTGAACCTAAACAGCTGTTTCGGAAATAGTACGAGTTATGTTCGTGCAAAGTTGTTAGTTTTCATTCCAATCAGATAACGGCTACCACGAAATAATTTCCGGTACTAGCTGCCATTTAATTGGAAACAATATACAACGTTCGAGGGTACCATTTACCAAAATATCCTGTTTATTTTCATGTTCTTAGTCTATATACATCTACCTGTACTTTCGTGTAGCATATTATAATTTAGATTACTGTTGATCAACACTAAGCTTTTTTTTAATATTTCTTCACCCCTGTTCTGTCGAACTTGTTCGGCTGGCGCCCTCAAGGCTTACTTTAAAAATAGAAAAAAGGGAAAGTTTGTCCTGATTCACACCCAGCTGCGACAAAGAGAGCAGTCGAGGCAGCTCTTTTCAAAATTTCTAAAACTGAATGAATGAAGTTTTATTCAAACAGGAATGTCCTAATATACAAATATATATAATACCTAATGAAATAGTTAGTATAAATAACGCAAAAAATAAAAAATTAAAAAATATGAAATTCATATCACAATTAAAATTTACCTTATGTAGTTTGTACGTATAAAACATGCTAAAACAGGTTCCAAAACAAATATATACATATAAATAATTACTGTCGACAGATGAGCAATAATAATTAAATACAAAACTAAAATATAATATTTCCAACATTACACTAAACCCTTTATTACCCCGGAAAAAAATTACACAAGGATACCCAGGTGGGGTGTGACATACCCAATTTTGAAAAATTGACAGAATAATCAAAAAAATACATTTTTGTAAATTTTATGATGTTTCATGTTTTGTTATGTGTTGTGTTCCACTAAAACAATAGCACCAATGAAAACAACGATAAAAAACTGAAATGGAATTTATTTTGTTGTAATCATGCATTTTTCGTTAAACAAAAACACATACACTTCTCATTAGATATATAAATGAGAAAACAACATTGTTACTCAAAAAACTATATTATTTATTCAGTAATAGCATATTCTAACTAGGAAAAATAAAATCTTCACCTAGACAATTTCTTATCATGATATTCATAGAGCGCAATTTTCGCAATAAGGGTGCGTGTGTTCCAAACATAAATACACATTGCAACGCTGGCAAGAATATTTTGTCTTTCTGTCACGAGATCTGGGGCAGATATGACATCTTCCAACCCTTCTAATGGGCATTGCAGGTAGTTGAGGGGTTTCTCCGAGAATATGGTGTATCCGTTTTCGAGTTTCTACTGGTATGCCAAGATTATTTTTTCTTAGTTCCAAGGTGGGTTTGACTTAAGCAAATCCCAATTCCTGAATATATTTTCTACGAACTTTGGAGGTGTCTGTAGTATTCCATTTATAGTTCATTTGACTACTCATGCCAGTTGTTTCTAAAATAGAATAAAAGATGGCCAGTGGCCATCTTCTACAGTTGGAGAACGGGATAAGTACCTTACATTTCGTCCACGGTATCTACGCCACTCTTGGTCAAATTATAAAAACGTATTATTTCTTATCTCCCGTGGATGGATATATTGTATCATCGTGGTATAATGATGAAATCAATATAACATTTCTACCTTTCCTAGGCACATATGAAACTAATGTGTTGTCTCTTTGAAAACCAAACATTGAAGACCGCGCCTGCCTATCTTTGATTTCAAAAAACTCTCGTGGTATTGCCATTTTATTTTTTCGAAATGTTCCTACAGCAGTGAGTTTATGTTTCTCATGTGAAACGTTTATGATTTCCAGACTGGTGTACCAATTGTCAAACGTAACATTACGATTGGTACCTGAATTGTTCTCACTCGATTACCACGGTGGGGTATATCACACCCCGAAACACTCTCGAGACGTCTTCACACTCCGAAGATAGAATTTAGACTGAATATTTGATGGGGATCCGAAGATGAATGTGTAAAGGGAAGCTATAGGCCCCCATACTTACATAAATGCAAAATTAGGTACTGGGCTTCAGAATCAATGAACGCATGGGTATGTCAGACCCCACCGAGGTAACGAAGGGTTAAGAGATCCTTGTTTGAAGGTTGTAGACGATGTGGTAACTTGATTACTCTCGTTTCGGACGTCCATCGTCTTAATGGATTTAAAAAGTTTTCACGACGTTTCACACCACAACATATGATGACAAGATAGAGTCGTTACTCCACATAGTGAACTATAAACTCTTGAAAAAGGATCCGATACCCACTATAGAAAGGAAGATCTACAACACTCTGAGGAAATTTAAATATTCCATTCCAGACAACGAACGATCACATCTAACACCACACTACAGCAAACCACCGCATCTCTACGGACTTCCGAAAATCCACAAACCAGACATGCCACTGAGACCGATCACCAGCTCGTGGAACTTACCAACCTATAAGTTATCGAAATACCTCCTACCGATACTACAACCCTCACAAGGAAATAGCAGTGAGAAAATGGCGTACAGTGAGTAACACGTTAGTGAGAGCTCTCAGTTAAAGTACAAATAACGCTATAAACAAATAATTGTAATCCATGAAACTGATCCAGGATAATCCGATATACAAAAAGATAGCGAAAGTGAACAACAGTCATCAAAATGGTCATCACCCGAGAGATAAAAGACGAAATTAGAAATGCAGGGAGTACCACTCTAAATTCACTTTTAACACAGGATTTCATACAAACCATATCCGAAAAAGTAACTAATAGCATTGCAAAAAGTTTGGAGGATAAGCTTATCTCGCTTGAACAAAAAGTTAACGACGTCGGCGATTGTATGAATAAAATGGGAAACGAAAATAATACAGTGATCGAGAAACATAAATTAATACACTCAAAACAGAAAATGTTAAAGCCGTCTATAAATGCGATAACATCGAACAAGACTCGAAGCTAAATAACCTGAGAGTTTTTAATCTCAAAGAAACTGACCGAGGAAACGCAAAACAAGAACTAATCGCTCTCTTCAATCAAAAATTATCCGTTCGCCTGAATGAAGATGATATCATTACATGTCATAGAATAGGAGTGCGAAATGAAGGAAACAGCAAACCCAGGGCAATTTTTGTAAAAATGCGAGACACAACAACAAAACAGCTTATATATATATATATATATATATATATATATATATATATATATATATATATATATATATATATATCGCCTCGGTGTGTAATGTTCTATATAATTATTGATACCATGCACCCCACACTTTTTTTTAAATGAAATAAATTTTTTTCTCATTTTAATTTTTTTAGTCTGGTTTTCTATAAAATCGTGTTTTTTAGTTTTTTTAAACTATTATTCATTTCCTACTTTTTAGTGTGGTTTATTTATAAAAGCGTGTTTCATTAGTTTTTTAAAACTATTATTTTTATAATTTTTTTGCAAATTGAAAAATGGAATATTCTCATCATATTAGTTAATCATAATCTTCGACCCCAAAAACCCCCACATACCAATTTTGATTAGATTCAGACCATAATCACAGAACTCGGCCGCCATCTTGAATTTTCCAATTTTTACAAAAGAATCATGATATTCGACCCCAAAACCCCCACATACCAATTTTGAAAGAATCAGACCATAATCACAAAACTCGCCGCCATTTTGAACCGCCATCTTTAATTTTCCAATTTTTGAAGAAGAATCATAATTTTGACCCCAAAACCTCCCACATACCAATTTTGAAAAGAATCAGACCATAATCACAAAACTCGTCCACCATTTTCGAACCGCCATTTTTAATTTTCCAATTTTGACAGAAGAATCATAATCTCCGACCACAAAAACCTTCGCATACCAATTTTGAAGCGAATCGGACTATAATCACAAAACTCGTACGCCATATTGGAGTCGCCATTCTGTTTTTTCTCCACACAAAAATTTCTTAATGCATTGTTACCGGAATTATGTACACCTGCCAAATTCAAAATCATTCGGACGTCTGGAAGTGGGTCAAAATCGCACCCAAAGGAGTCGGTTACAAACAAACATACAAGTGAAGCTAATATAAAGCGTGTAATAATAATAATAAAAAAAACTTAATCCGAGAAGAAAATGATCTTGAAAAACTGTAAACCTTCTACATGAGTTATATTGGGAGCATTCGATTGCACCCCTGTTTTTCAATTACATCGATTAATTATCATTAATTCTTATAACTGGGGGTTTAAAGACGGTTAAATTTCACTCAAATTTGCTTGTCACAGGCTTTACCTAGGATTTTCTTTCTTCTCTAATTTTTCCCTTCTTCCTTTTTCCTCTCAACAGCATCACTTCCTCAGCCAAATTTCCCACATGATTGACTTTCTAGATGAACTGGATCGAGAGGGGGATATTGAAACCGCTATATGTGATGATCTGAGTCAATGTTTTCAAAACAGCAAACCAAACCGTTTGGGAATTATCCACTTTAACATTAGAAGCATGAATAAGAATTTAGAAGAATCACTGATTTATATCGAGTATGAGCTGTGTAACATAGATATGATAATACTATCAGAAACGAGGAATATTTCATCAGTAAATAATTACTTTATCCCTCTTTTAAGTATTCACTATGATGAATCTAAATTCAACAATGATGACGGACTCATAGTCTATACGAAAAACACACTAAATATAAAAAAAGTTGAGAGGTGTCAAGGGGCGAAGTTCCTTTCGATTAAATAGTGAAGAAATTGTAATAATTTAATTAAATTTTAATTTTTATTAACAAATATAATGTAATATAACTTAACAGTAGGCTCAATTTTAGTACACACGCATTGATATTGTAATATTAAAATATAATTTGCTTTTAAATTTATTAAAGTTATGACGCGTACACTTGCTAAACACACAATAATGGAGAGATTATAACGCGTATGACTTGGTTAGCACAATAGTAAAGAGAGGTTATAATGCGTACTTCATTGTTATCATTTTTTTTTTAAAATTACCAACTCCACAGCAATTCAACTTGTGAGAAAACTGTCAGGATTTTATTGTTATTTTTTATTATTTATTATGTACAAAAAACCTGTATACACTCAACAAGAATAATCGTCGCGACACCACACTGTTCAATGCGAAATAGAAAGAGAGAGAGAGAGAGAGAGAGAGAGAGAGAGAGAGACAGACAGAGAAACACGCGCACGCCGCACAGCGAAAAGTGTCGTTACAACTTTTGGTCTTAATTTATTCCGTCTAGCCCCCTTTCGCAACGCGCGATAAGGAACTTCGTTCCAAAAAAGTTGATATTCAAAAGTTCAGTGAATGCAACATTTTACGAATCAACCTCACAGTGGATCCCACAACTATAGGCATTACAGCCTCATATAGACCCCCCTCAACCGATATGAACTTATACATAGCCGATCTAGGGACATATCTCAGTAAACTGCGAAAGCTACAAGTAGATTTCTTTTTAGGAGATATAAATATCAATCTCAATGACAAACACTCCAATGAAGTGAACCTATATGTTAATACACTAACAGAGCACGGTTACATCTCCTATATAAAACTTTCACCAAGTTCTGAAACATCAAAAAAAAACCTATGATGATAAAAACTGACCTGACCGATCACTATTCCATAGGCGCAACGATAGCATTTAACCAAAAACTCGCGAACTAAACGACTGACAAAGAAAATATCTTCAAGTCTATTGATTACATCAAGCTCAACAAACATTCAGAAAAAAAACACTGGAATGACATCCTTCAACATAACAATATTAAAAACGCATATGACACTTTTATAAACAAATTTACTTACCATCTTGATCGCGCAACAAAAATTAGAACCATTAATAACAACACTACAAAAAAACTCAAGCCGTGGAAATAACTGAAAACCAATCCAAAGCTGACTTTTCCGATGATCATTTCGCGAAAATAGGACAAAGGATGGCAGAAGATATAGAAAACAATTTCCTATTAGACACAGACATGAATAAACTTCCGCAAATCACGTCCTTTTACCTATCACCAGTCACAAAAAATGACATCACTCTGGCCATTTCAAACTTAAAAAACAGCTCTCCTGGTCCTGACGGAATCAGCATGAAAATAATAAATAACACACACCTTAACCTACTGAAACCACCTGCCTATCTTGTTAACCTGGCTTTCACCAAGGGCGCACTACCGAAGCAGTGGAAAGAATCTATCATTACCCCAATTTACAAATCAGGCAAACATAATCTAGTAACGAATTTCAGTCCAATATCGGTGATAAATAACTTTGCTAAAGTCTTCGAATACTGTCTCAAGGAAAAGGTTCTAAATTATTTCAGCAAGAATGGCACAATAACGGAGAATCAGTTTGGATTCCAAAAAAACCTTATTAGTACCGAGAATGCTGTAATCAAGCTATCTGAACAAATCATGAAGTCGTTGGATACTTCGAAGAAATGTATAGCAGTATTCTTAGACTTAGCCAAAGCATTCGATACAGTATCACACTCAATCTTATTGGACAAACTACAAGAAAATGGAATGAGAGGACCAGCTCTCGACTTATTTCGGAATAACATCAAGGGCAGAACACAAAGGGTAAAGATCGAGGGCACTTTGAGTAACTCATTAACAGTAACAATAGGACTTCCACAAGGTACCATTCTGGGTCAATTACTCTTCCTTGTTCATATAAACGATCTTAGTAACATCAAAAATTTTAATGGTGAAATAATTTCATATGCTGACGATACTGCTATTGTTTTCACACATGATACATGGACGGAACTATACAGTCTCACCGCGGAAAACCTCATAAATTTGAAGAAATGGCTAAATAAAAATCTTCTGAGCCTAAATATCAGTAAAACCAAATTCATGACATTCACACTCACTCAAACCGACCAACCTAAAATCGAAAACATATACATACATAAAAAAATTGCTCAGCAAGAAACAACTGCGATTGCCCCAATATAGAGAAAGTCCAAAAAATCAAATATCTAGGGGTGATAATAGATCAGCACATGAGATGGGATGAACACGTTAACTATATGGTCTAAAGATGCAGGAAACTCTTACATACATTTTACCAACTCAGAGACATTCTGAGAAAACAACTCTTACTTATAGTCTACAACTCATTAATAGAATCAGTCATCATAGCCGGGTGGAGTGTTTAAAAACGTAATCAACAAACTTCAAACAACACAAAACTCCATTTTGAAGATTATTTTCAGGAAAGATAGATTATTCTCTACACAACAACTTTATTCAGAAACTCGAGTCCTGAATGTGAGAAGTCTTCACACGCTGCAAAGCCTTACCTGGATTTACAAACAAAAAAATAAACTACGTCCTCAACAATCTAGAACTACGCGATTCACCACCAATCTTACAATAGATATCCCTAGATTCCACAAATCTCATACACAAAGAACTATATTTTATCTAGGCCCCAAAATATTTAATACACTGCCCACAGAAATGAGAGAATGTAAGAGTCTCAAAAAATTCAAATCATCAACTAAATTATATATCTCAGAAAACCAGCATATATTAAATATATTTCAGTAAAAAGAAAATATTGTGTCATATATCTCAGTAAAAAGAAAATATTGTGTGATTCCATTGATCCCTCTTCTCCCTCCAACTATAAGAAATTTTAAAAAACTTTTTAGGCTTAGGTTAGTCCTTATATATGTATATATATATGTGTGTATATATAGGTTAGTGATAATCAATTTGAGAATACCAGCTACATTGAAAACGGTTAGCTAGAATGATAGGAATGCACCACAAGCCTTCCAGGCTTAGGCATTCACTCCAGACTAGCTAACCATGCAACTTAATTTAAGAAAAATATCAATATGGTCCAATGTAATACTAACCTCATCACCTCACTGAATAAAGAATTTGAATCTGAATCTGAATACGTCAAGAATTCCAAGCACTTCGATGACACCATCACAGATTTTGAACTTGGACCAGAAGATCGTTTCATCAGCATCGACGTGGAGAGCCTTCACACCATTGTCCCTACAGAGGAATCCCTTAGTATCATCAAAAGGAAACTCGAAAAGGATAACCAGCTGCACGAGAGGACTGACCTTCCTACCCAAGCAATATTAGAATTACTGCAGTGCTGCCTACAGAACTCATATTTCCAGGAAAAGGACCGATTTTTCTCTCAAGTATACGGACTCCCGATGGGATCTTCCCTTTCTCCAATCATCGCCAACATATACATGGAGTGGCTATACGGGAGGCAGAATACAAACCAAAGCTGTGGTTGAGGTATGTGGATGACACCTTCATTATATGGAATCACGGAGATAAACATCTCCAGGATTTCTTCTCAAGAATTAACAGAATCAGGGATTCGATCAAATTCACGATGGAAATGGAAACCAACAGTGCCCTACCCTTCCTCGATGTGAACGTTGAGAGAATGGGCAATGAAATCCGTACTGTCTACAGAAAGAATACACATACGGGGCAGTACCTCAGTTACAGCTCCAACCATCTGAATCGACAAAGAGAGGAATTGTGAGAACATTGGTAGAGAGAGCGACGCACATATGCAACGACGAGGAGTCACTAGATGCCGAATTAAACCTACACCGGAATGGATATTCCAAGAAACTCCTAGGAGAAGTATTGAAACAATTCCTGAGAACATCTGAAGAGCAACAACAAAGCACAGCCTTCCGTACATCAGTTCAACATCAAGAGCTGCTTCCAATCCGGCAGTACTTTACGGAGTTTCCTGACCAAGACCGAACCCGACAACAAAAATGAAATCAGTAAGAATTGCATTTATGAAGTTCCATGTGAATGCGGAGATCCCTACATTGGAGAGACAAAGAGGCCGTTATCGGTAAGATTGGATGAGCACAAGAAATGGACTCAACGTGGAGAAACGTCAAAATCAGGAATCGCTTACCACGCCTGGACCTGCACCATCGAGTTTCATGGGACGACGCAAGTGTTCTACATAGAGACGAGCATTGTTTCAAACGAAAGTTCAATAACGCCTTTAGTCAACCAAGCGTTGAGATCAAGAACGTATGGAAACAAACCACTGATTGCTCTTTCTGGCGGGCTGCAGAGGCGCGAAACTTCACGCACCACCACACCGCGCGAAATTACACGCACCACTGCACATGGCGGAATTACACGCATCATTGCACCGGCAGTCATATAAATTGGTAAGTAGCACCTAAACTTGTCAGTATTCGCCTGAAGACGATTGCAGATACAAGCATTCGAAACGTCGTGAAAACCTTTTAAATCCATTAAGACGATGGACGTCTGAAACGATAGTAATTAAGAGATCCTTCACCATCAATATTGAATAGCCCATGTTGTTATGTCACGAAGTGATTCCATATAGGTTATCAAATTGTTTTTGAAAGTTTGCAGAGTTACAATGTTTTTCACTTCATATGTAGGTTATTGAAATCACTGATACCTTTGAAAAATGAACTTCTCATTGAGGATTAGTATCGGGTCCTGCTTATATGGAAGGTGTTAGAGTTTCTTGTATTGTATTGATGAATTTCGTTGTTATAGGTGATGAAAATATTGAAGTAAGATGGAAGCATATTTTTTGACAATTTGAAAATGAAAACCATGGTGTTAAAAAACAATTTAATCCTGACTGAGGAACAATTTAATGTTTCCAACAGGGGTTCCAATAGGTGTATACCGATTGCGACTCAATATTATGCTACGGTTTTGTAATTTCTGCAAATTATCTTTGGTTGTTGAGAAGATAATGCAATGAAGCACAATAATCGAAATGAGGCTGAATTATAGTGCTGTATACTGTTGTTCTTCCGAATAAAGTCAATTGTAGAGCTAATCTTAAAAAAAAAAAGTTTTTTGGATATTTTTTTAATTAAATAGTCACAGTGAACATTGAATTCAAGACAGTCATCAATAATAAACCCCAAGGACTTAAAAGTTTTTCACAAATTCAACCAACTAATTTTCCATCTCAATTTGGAGTAGTTCAAACTTTACATTTGAAACTTTTTGTTTGATCCCCAAAACCATAGCTTTACTTTTGCTGCCATTTAATTTTAATTTTTAGAATATTTTTTAGTGCCTCATTCATGCGATTTACGGTTGCATCTAGTAGTACCGTAGCAGGCAGCCAAAGTATCATCTGCATATAGATTTATAAAATCAAAACCATTTACATAATTTATATCGTTCATATATACAGGGTGTCCCTGGCGTCAAAATATCACCAGTACTTCATATAACTTTTGTTCCTAAAAGCCTTCGTTACCAAGTTACGGGCCCTCAAAGTTACAAAATGAAAAATGTTTTTCTTTGATAACTTTCGAAGTGAATATTCAAAATCATCTCAATTTTGGTGATTGACTAAACAAATGAATTCCTTCGATAGGCTTTCATGCAGGAGTCAGTTGTTTTGCTACAAAGTCAGGAACGGACAACCCCCGATGGTCCACACCCCAAAACATTGAAATGACTGGGATTTGTCAATATGTTTCAACAAAACAAGGTAACCTGGAAAATTTCCTGAATAAAAATACTCGTGTGGAAAATCGATCGGAGCAACGATTTTTGATAAAAATGCATTTTTGTTCGACGACAGCCAACCTGAGATGTCTACCATTATTCGAAAAGAATAATTTGTGATGAAAATAGAAATGATAGGTACAATATTCATAACTAATGTTTATCATGCAAACACGTTTACCTTACAAAACTCATGGTGTAAATAATAAATCGCAAGCCTCAGGAGCAAACCGGAAAAATCCGCTAAAAAAACTGCTCGTTATGACCTCTGTCTCTCTCAAAACATTTTCTTAGTCGGCGCAAACACCCTCTCTGCACTTGAAATAGCATGCCAGGGTCGATTCGTATGGCTTCACTATGTAATGTAATTCTATTCAACAAGGCATCTCTGGTGTGAATAGGTGTAGCGTAAACGAGGCTTTTCAGATGCCCCCACAGAAAGAAATCCAATGGATTTAAAACGGGAGAACGCGGTGGCCATGAATATGGCCCACCTCTACCAATCCATCTATTGGAGAAAATCTGGTTCAGATGGTCCCGCACAATCAAACTAAGATGAGGAGGAGCGCCATCATGCATAAACCACATATCTCTTCGGGTTTGCAATGGAACATGTTCCAAAAGTCCATTCAAATCGTTCTGAATGAACTCCAAATAACGTTATCCATTCAATCGGTCATGTAGAACGAATGGTACTAAGAGATGGTTTGCTATGATACCAACCCAAACATTCACGTTGAATTTCCGTTGGTGTTTGGTTTGCAAGATCCCATGGGGATTTTCTTCGGCCCATATGTGGAGATTATGAGAGTTGATTACTCCATCTCTACTGAAACCTGCTTCATCAGTGAATAAAACTCGAGTAATAAAAGTAATATCCTCTCTTTGCTTATCCAGGAATCAATTGGCATATTCCAGTCGTGCTGGAAAATTTTCAGGTGTCATGGCATGTACCTTCTGGATGTGATATGGGTGGAGCAGTTGTTCCCTAATCATTCTATGAATAGTGGACTTGGATGTATGGAACTGTTCTGATAGGTTTCTGATGCTCATTGAAGGATCATCAGCGATTTTCCTCCAATACAACGGTACGCACAGCCCTAGGAGCGCCCTCACCACCTCGTTTTGGCAAAACTGAACCTACAATAATATCGAAATAAAACAACAGGCTCCAATTAATTATCCATTAGACATACCTCCCTCCCCCAAGCTGCGATTGACACGCTCGAACGTTTCTCTTGCCGGTAACATTCGATTGGGAAAATGCTTGGCATACAGACGACGGGCTGCTGCAGCATTACCAAATGCTCGTCCATACAATGCATGCATATCTGCATATTCGTTGAACGTAAACTGTTCGGCCATATCGAAACACTTCAAACTGTCCTATTAGAATATTGACACAACAATGACAACGCACCACTCAACAAAAAAAATCGCATTCCAGTTGTATTTTTTTATCCACACTAATTTTATTTCTTTCTACAAGGTGTTTTTGTCTGTTTTGCATGTGGAAGAAATGAAACATAAATTTATCCACCGGATATTTTTCACCTTATCATGTGCAGCCGTTTTTGTAGTTCATTCGATTGCTTTTTATTAGTTATGTCTTCCGATGTGCGTTTTTTCAGCTAAATTTAACTTCGGGTTAAAGATTTTCTCCCATGAAATTATACTTATCAGTGAAACTCCTTAACATTTATGCTGTGAATACGAATTTGCAACATCCAAATGTTGAGTTTCATGAGATTCAGATAACACAACACGAAACGTGCTTATTCCACGCGTACATACAAAATATGGACTGAATTCGATATTTCATAGTGGAGTAGCTTGTTTGTTAAAAAACACCACGAATCTACATAACTTGATATTCATTTGAAAAAATATCTACATTGTGAATGAAACTTTCAACTAGGTACTGTAGTTTTTGTTCACGACTTTATTTTAGCATATTTTGTATTATCCTTGTTATAAATGTTGTTGAATTAACGTTAGCATTAGTATTTCTACTGTGAAAGTTTTTCATTTCAAATAATAGTGGACGATCGGGTTTGATGTCGTCGGGTAAAACTGCATTTTTATTAAGAATCGTTGCTGCGATCGATTTTCCACACGAGTACTTTTATTCAGGAAATTGTCCAGGTAACCTTGTTTTGTTAAAACATATTGACAAATCCCAGTTGTGTACCATCGGGGGTAGTCCGTTCCTGACTTTGTAGCAAAACAACTGATTCCTGCATGAAAGGAATTCAATTGTTAAGTCAATCACCAAAATTTAGATGATTTTGAATATTCACTTTGAAAGTTATCAAAGAAAAAAAATTTTCATTTTGTAACTTTGAGGGCCCGTAACTTGATAACGAAGGCTTTCAGGAACAAAAGTTATATGAAGTACTGGTGATATTTTGACCCCATATATACATTCCCGAGAGGGAAAGAGGAAGTCCGGGGACACCCTGTATAATAAATAATAATGGTACTTCGAGGTACCCCTATATTGTTTTGTATTTCATCTGACATGTGTTCACCTATCGGTTATTTGTAGACTATTTTCCAAATAAGTTTCAATCCATTTCAGTACCTTACCTCCCACTCCATAGTATTGTAATTTTTTAATCAATATATAACGATCAACTGTTTCAAAAGCTCTCTTCAGGTCCAAAAAAGTTACCATAATTATTATTGAACTATGTTGAAAGTTGATTATGTACTATTAATTCCAGAACTTTTTCAATGGGTGGTAAAGTATCTATGGGCCTCAAATGAACAGCTTCAGTGGGATTAATTATTTTAGGAACAGGTACAATTGTACTCATTTTCAACTTTTCAGGAAAGATACCGGACTCTAAAGAGGTATTTATTAAGTTCAGGATTATAAAACCTATAGAATGAAATGTTTTCTTTAGAATCTTGGTCCTTAATACACCCGTTTGAGAACCGTTATTTTTCAATGAAAATATAACAGATTTCAGGTCAAATAGGTTGGAAAGTTGAAAATCTTGCCTGAATTATTTCATAATTGTCACATGACCAATAAGTAAGGGTATTAATAGATT
This sequence comes from Gonioctena quinquepunctata, assembly GCA_018342105.1. Taxonomy (NCBI): domain Eukaryota; kingdom Metazoa; phylum Arthropoda; class Insecta; order Coleoptera; family Chrysomelidae; genus Gonioctena; species Gonioctena quinquepunctata. The sequence continues at coordinate 43,213 of JAFIRS010005132.1, forward strand.
CTGATATTTCCATTATGCTGTTAATAAAATAGTTATTTAGTTTATTTGCACCATCGAGGTCACTTCTAGCTAAAGAGGTTACAATATCACCCCTCTGTTTGCGTTGGGGGTTGAAAGTAGTTTCGATTGTCAAATTATTCGTGGACGGATACGATCCCGCAAATAATTAAGGCACGACCTGATCCTCGTCTCTCAATTCTCGAAAATGTGCATTTTGATGGAAAGCAGCTCCAGGCATCTCGCCAACAAGACACATTTCCATATCCAATTATGGAATAACAAGGAGCTTTTTTCCCGTTTTTCCAATCTTGGTGTACTTTTACTGAAAACAACTGTTTATCGAACATGTCAAAGCTTTTCGAAAACAAAAAATTAATTAGAATATCCAGTTGTAATCTTAGCTGAAGTGGAAATAATTAGAGAAATATATTTTGCATTCCTGGACTTTTTTAATGCTCTCGACGAAAATAAGTTTATAATTTTATATAAAAAAGTCATATTCCTCAAGACCTATACAGTAGGTGTATGTTGAATCGAATGTTCATCAGAAAACAACTACTCTCCTGGCTAATGCATAGTCTACCCAATTATAATAAGTAAGATCTCTGTGTGATTATTAGGATATGAGTTATAAACAACTGAAATAATTTTTCAAGTCATTTTATCGATGCTGCGCAAAATAAACAGAAAATGATTTTAAAAAGTTTGTGTGTCCAGAAATCTCATAATCCAAATTTGAGGAAACTTTTAAAATTCACAGCAGAAAGTTGACATAACTTATGTTAAATTATTAGAATACTCATTGAAATTGAAATATAGAGTCATTTCATTGTTAACAACAATGGAAATCGCCGTAGATGAATGTTCAGGGGTGTTTAGACCGTCAGTTTATCTGTCAGAGTGATTATACAACGATCACATACGCTGAGGCTGAGTGTCCCGCATGTTCAAGCTGCTGACTGACAGTATTACCACCGCAGTATATGCAGCTGACGATTATTTTTATCATTTGAAAAGTATAATCATTCAGCTGTTAAAGTTTTATACGGTTCAAAATGCCTTTATACTTAATTTTTGACATGACATGACTAACGTATAACCCACCCTCTTCAAAACAGCTGACGATAATTTTTCTGTTTTAAATGATCTCAAATATCACCTCATAAATTTTGGTACGGTATGAAATTACTTTTTGTACTAGTTTTTTTTCCAACTTTCATCTGTTGTCACCGCGGAGGTGGCGGCTGACGGTCACTCTGATGACTTTTGAATATTAATCAAGTATTTAAAATGTAATTCATTCGGTATAAAATTCCTCGCAAAAATGCTACGCTACCTCCCGCTATCGCTCTATGTTTTCTTTCTAATGTGATGTAACAGTTTTATGGCGAAATACAATTCAGAATACTTTCATGGTGGACACGTTATAGACCCATGACACTTTCAAACTCAGCAAAGATTTCGAGAATTGAACCATCAGGCTGTTTCACAAAGTTATCTAACTTCTCCCAAATTCTTAACAACCTTGCAATATTTTTCAGATATATGAGCAATATTACGAGTGAAACGTAAATGGTTACGGAAACATATCGCATTACATAACACTATCAGTTATTTTCTCTTATAGTTCAAACCAATTTAGCAAAGATCCATCCTTTGTCTTGGCGCACCCAGTATTACCTGGATTATCTACTATGTTTATTTGAACTGTTCTGTATTTATCTCATTTTATAGTTGAGAGATATATGGGTTACAATGTTGAGAGTATTTTCCTTAGAATTAATCACCAACATTTAGATAATACACTAATCAGCAGCATCCATGAATGTTATCTTTCAACATCATTTTCGAATCAATAATTTCCTGGCAATTATTTTCATAATGTGAAATTGTACTGGAACTTAAAATGGATGGTTGCGTTTCTCATCATTATCAAAACGTAGTAACAGTGATTACACTTTTACCGTCGGGTAAATTAATTTATATTATACAGGGGACTCTCGTGGCCAAATGTTTTTTTTTCAGTAAACAGTCTGGGGAAGTATGTCGATCTGAACTACATTTTTAAAATCATGATTTTTATACAAGGTATTTGAAAAGAGCGTGGCATATCAAAGTTATATTTTTTTAAATGGAACACCCTGTATTCTCTTGCATTTTTGAATTCTTTGAGAAAAAATAAGCTGACTTTGCTAAAGTATCCCTATACCTTACTCTCTCCGTTTGTGGAATATTAAACTTTTTCACAAAATGTAACGTTGTCAAAGAAATTCAATATCATTGGAATTAGCCACGGCAGGTGTACGAAATTTTGACCGGTCGCTCAAATCCCTTTCAGCTAGTTACTGTGGCTTGAGTAGACGATCAATAGTATACAGTGTGTTTATATTATCAGGAACACTTACCGCATATTTGAACTGCAATAACTTTGTTATTTCAAATAGAACACCCTATATTTTTCCACGTGACAAGATTCACCTTTTCATTTCCTTTCGAACCATATAATATTTCCCTATACCTAAATGTGGTGCTTCAGGAGTTATCGAAGTCTTTTCGAAATGCGATGAATTTTTTGAATTAACATTATTTCATCTAGTAGTCTGATGACATATACTTGAGTAATACGTTCAACTCTGTTCAATTGTGGAAAAACAGACTCCTGTCGAATAGCGTGATATTTTGTCATAAGTTTGTGTTGAATTCGTCTTGCTCTCGTGTTCTCAGATTTATTTATTCATTAGGTTCGAGGGTTTATGCACAAAAGTACCCAGATCAAGAGCATCCTGATAAAAATTTATTTGAGAGATTATTAGCCAGATTCCGAGGAACAGGTAGTATCGAGTTCACTGCTCGAGAGATATCGAAACCAGTGACTGGGAATGAAGAACTCAATTCCGAAGTTTTGCAATATGTGATTGAAAATCCCAATACCAGTACTAGAGCCATTGCTAATGCAACGGGTATAAGTCAATCGAGTGTTAGAGTGTTAGAAGACACAAATATCATCCATACCATATTCAGCTGCATCAACACATGTATGGAAGGGATTTTGAACGCAGGCTAGATTTCTGTTTATGGTACCTTGAACAAGTTGGCGAAGAGATGAACTTTTATGAACATATTTTATTCACAGTCGAATCAACCTTCCATAACACTGGTCTGGTGAATCGACATAACTTTCATTATTATGACACCGGAAACAGACATTTATTTCGAACCGTCGATCACCAGAACCGTTAACTCATACGGTGGAATCATAGGAGACACCATAATAGGTCCTTATTTCTTTGACGGCCATCTGGACTGAAGGAAATTTTTAAGAGTCATGAAAACAGATTTTTGGAATCTTCTGGAAAATATTCCTTTGAATGTGAGACAGAAGGTGTGGCTACAATTTGATGGTGCTCCGGCACATTCCAAACGTGTTGTCAGTAACTATCTGGACAGAAAATTTACAGATGAATGGATAGGGAGAGGTGGTCCTTATAACAGGCCAGCGAGATCGCCTGATCTTACACCATTGGACTTTTATATGGGGATATATCAGGGATATTGTATACAGTACACCACCCACTACTCCTGATGAGTAGTGAGGATTAGAAATGCCTTCCAAACAGTAACTCCAAATATGTTGAAAAATGTCAGAAGCTCATTTGAAAAAAGAATTAGATGCTGTATTGAAGTAGATGGTGGTCATGTCGAACATGTTTAATTATCTTTAAATTTTCCCTTAAACTTTAATCTTTCAATAGTGTTTTTTTTTTATAAAAACCATTAACCCCAAAAATAGTAGATACAGGTGGACCAATATAACAATGCTCGTAAGAAAATCAACTGTAAGTTGAAAGTGTCCAAATTCAACTTGCTAATAATATTGAAGAACTATTCTTCAGTATTCGACATCAGACTACTAGATAAAATAATGTTAATTCAAAAAATTCATCTGATTTCGAAAAGGCTTCGATAACTCCTGAAGCACCACATTTAGTAATAGAAAAATATCATATGGTTCGAATGGAAATGAAAAGGTGAATCTTGTCACGAAGAAAAATATAGGGTGTTCCATTTGAAATAACAAAGTTATTGGAGTTCAAATATGCGGTAAGTGTTCCTGATAATATAAAACACACTGTATACTATTGATCGTCTACCCAAGCCTCAGTAACTAGCTGAAAGGGATTTGAGTGACCGGTCAGAATTTCGTACACCTGCCGTGGCTAATTCCAATGATATTGAATTTCTTTGACGACGTTCCATTTTGTGAAAAAGTTGAATGTTTCACAAACGGAGAGAGTTAGGTTTAGGGATACTTGCAAAGTCAGCTCATTTTTTCTCAAAGAATTCAAAAATGCAAGAAAATATAGGATGTTCCATTTTAAAAAATATAACTTTGATATGTCATGCTCTTTCAAATATCTTGTATAAAAATCCTTATTTTTAAAATGTAGTTCAGATCTACATACATATCTTCCCCAGACCGTTTACTGAAAAAAATACCATTTAGCCACGAGAGTCCGTATATCTTAGGTGTCATTGAATATCTGAGAATAATAACAAAAGTTCAGGAATAGATTGAAATCAATCCGAAAATAACTCCTGCTAACAGCCCCAAACCTCCACAGCCCTACAGCGGGAGAACTTGTAAGGAAATGGTGCGGCCAGTCAGTAAGGTAGATTTCAGAATTTTATTATTGATTCTGAAAAAGCCATCAATCAAGCTAACGAATCATGTGTCAGAAAAAACAGGACCTTTATTCACTGGAAAACACAAACAGCATTTTTTTTATAATCCTCAAATTCTTCAATCGAAGATTGGAGAAGTGTTCAAACGCTTTTGATATTTTTATATAATCTGGCTGAAAAAATTATTCTATTTTTGTATAAACCTTAAACTTTTTAATAAAAAAATGGTGGAGGATCAAAATTTCCTCAAATTCTCCCAAATATTTCTATGGATCTGACTCAAATCAAAAGGTATAACCAGCACTTACTTGGGTTCCAATCTTAATATCGATTAGAAAAATAATATCTAATATTTAACTCTGCAATCCAGAAATGTCAAAATACAATGTTCTGTTCGACGGTGGAAGGAAAACTCAAATAGTATCTGATTGACCCGAGGGAATAAACTTCAAATGAAAGGAGAACACAGGGTGAACAAAAATCATTAATTCTCATGAATGATAATTTACAGCAATTTATTTATTTTTTCATTGGTGTGTACATCTTAGAGGAACAATAAGTTGAAGAGCTCATGAAGCTCTATCAAAAGACCTATAGTTTGCCAATATTGGTATGAAAATAAAAGATTGAGATTTTTTTTAATCTTTCAACAACCGCCATTTTCAAACTACAGGACCGATTTGGCCCAACTCATCACAGGCAATGAAAGAAAATATGTTTGTGCCGAATTTCATTTCTTTGAAAAATTTGTTATAGAGTGTGTTCCATTTTTCCATTCCTAAATCATCAGATCGTTACTTATTACTTTTTCAAATCGTTTATAGCTATAAACAATTTCTAGTCAAATCACGATCACAGGCTGGGATCAGAAAGATTGAAAAAACAGATCGAATAGAACAATCTACGTATAATCTCATGAACTATAGATAAATACTATTTTTCAAACTGGAAAAAATTGGAATACGTGGTCCAGCAATAGGCTGGGTGAAATCATACTTGAGTAACCGCGAACAAATAGTATTTTCTAATGGGGCACAATCCATTCCTCTCTCAACAAATATTGGCCTACCAACCTTGTTTCTCATTATGAATGATGACCTTCCTAGTACTGCACCAGACAGAACTCTGCCAATACTGCCGATGATTCGAATTTCATTACAAATTCCGAATATGCACAGAGCATTGCACTCAAAATGAACGAATGGTCGAAGCAAAATGGCTTAAGGCTCAATAATGAAAAATCGCAGATCATTAACTTCGAACATAAAAATAAACCCCTAGATTATATCATATTAATTAGATCAGGAAATGGGAAAACCATACAGCAAACAGACAGCACAAAATTTCTGGGGGTCCATCTGGACTGAAGACTATCCTGGGTCGCGCATACAGAGTCATTATGTACCATACCTTTTCTTATCTGTTTCGTAAACTCAGACCACATGTAAGTGATTCTACACTGCTTATGCTGTACTATAGGCAGTGCTACTCTAAATTATCTTGCGGTGTTATATGTTGGGAAAACTCGCAAAATATCGATTCGGTACTGATTACACAAAAAAATATAATTCGCCAGATCGCAAGGGTACCCCGAAGGCATTCGTGCAAAGAACTTTTCATTAAATATGATATTTTAGCAGTAATATCAATATACATTTCAGCCTGCACGGTATATTTGAAAAGCAGGATCAACAACTACAGCGCCAGGGATGGTCCCCATGCCATGTAGATGAAAATATTTAATAACCTTCCATCCGAAATAAAAAATATCACCAAGATGCGTAAGTTCAAACTAGAATTGAAAAATTATCTGTTACCCAGAGTTTATTACTCTTTAGACCAATTTTTCAATAGGTCTCAACATGTATTGATGTAAACTCTGTATTCTGTTGTTGTTATTGTACCTGTTAGTGTTTTTTATATATATTTATACACAAGGCTTTAGTACAAGTCTCCTCTGACTCATCCTATATCAAACATGTTTATGTAATTTTTTTTTACAAATATGTTGGATCAAAATGGAAATTAGGAGAATTTTGAATTTGGAATTTGAATCACAAGAAAATAGCACCTTTACAGAATATATAATATTATATGATTTGATTGGGCTTTTGATGTTCACATTATGATCCATCCTTGGTACTGTGACACCCAGTGTTATCTGGATTATCCACTTTGTTTATTTCAACTGATCTGAATATATCTAACTTTAATTTCGAGAGATATATGAGCTACAATGGTGGAAGTATTTTCATTAGAATTAATCGCCAGCATATATTGGCTGCACTTGGTTGTGAAAACATGTGGTATTATTGTTATACCGGGTGAAATTAATGTGAAAATGACTCCTGTGGACATTATTAACAATTATTATATCTAAAAGGAAGTCAAAAAACGTTTCATTCCAAGACAGAAATCTTCCAAGTATCGTAAGTTAGTTTGTCCAAGATCCATAAATCAGGTACCCTACTCAGACCAATAGATAGTTCTATAGGATAACGGGGTCATCTACTAGCAAGATATTTTGCTGAAGCACCACAACCCCTTGCAGAAAGAGTTGGATCCGAGATGAGAAATGCTGATAACTTTTGGCAAGAACACCTATTTCAATTATGACAACTATCGATATAGGCAAATAGGGGGAACGCCAATGGGATACACCATTATTACCGGTTTTCGAAAATATATTTATGGAGGAAGTGGGAGGAAATGAAAATCAAAGCACTTGCAACTTCAGGCTTGAAATAAAAACTCTAGATAATATTCTGGTGATTTGGCTACATGGACATCAAAAACTTTCAACATTCCTCGATCATCTCAATGAAATTCACGGATGAAATTCATAATAAAATCAGAAGAAGATAATCTTCTGGGAGGTTTGATCAAGAAGAAACCCTATGGTACCCTTGGCCACACAGTGTATCTCTAGAAAACTAAATGTTTATATGTTCAACGACATTGCATACGCCGTGTCTCTGGAAATCGGACAACAGAACATCCAACATTGCCTTCAAACTGCCCCTAATGTTAATTTGTCTCATGATCTTAACTTGTTTTGCTGAGAAAATGCGTGCGTTGGGAGAGGAAAAATGTATGTTAGGGCCCCAACTGGCGAGAAGTTTGAAGCTCTCAATAATCCTTCACGTCAACACCACATAAGAAACTGTATAGTTTTTCCTAGACAAGAAAACAAATGATTTCTTGATGCATTCCTACCTTCAGGGAGAAAAAACGTCCAAAGGAATGCAGCAAAAAAATAAACCTTGAATAGTTGATATGAGCCTTCATGATACGTTGAAAAAAAGGTTTTACCATTCATACAGGTTTCTCGAAAAGATAAATGGGGATTCTAGCCGCTTTATCAGTACAACGCGTTCCGACTATCCTTCAAAGGAGCGTATCAAAAGTTCGATAAGCTCATTACCTTGACAGCTATACTATTTGAATGTACACGTTGTCGAGTGTTGAGCACTGGAAACTTCGCTAGAATATGAAATGCAGGAGTAATTAGTAAGCATCATAGATTCAAACGTAGTCGAGTATACCAATTCACTGTTTCACTGGAATGAGATACCTTTGATGTAGCAATTCAACTCAATCAACCCATTAGAAACACGGCTTACGGAAATGCGGCTTGCATTTGCTCTGCATAATGCATTCCTGATAATTTCAACTCGCACTGGTGTTGGATTACTTTGCCGAAGAGTTATCATCAATGGTACAATGAACTTTTGAGGAACTTCTTAGTGATCCCTTCTTTGCTTCCTATAATAAACTCATAGATGTTTTCATTAGGTCTTTTCCCATTCAGAAAATTAAAATGAAATGAAAGAATCCCTGGATATCACTCCGAATCAAAAAGACCTCGGAGAATATGCGAACCTTGCATTACATACAATATTAATTTGCATGAACACTTTATCAAATACCGCAAAATCTATAGAACAGAACTCAAGCTCGCTACACACATAAAAACGATTTATTCATTGGAGTTAATACATTTGTTCAAATCTGAATTAGACTAGGAGGAAAACTATTCCACCTCAGTTTTTTCATGCGATCCTCTTCAAATTGCCCTACTGATGATATAAATGCATGTTGCCATGGGGCAACCCCGTTCCATATTGTTTAAACCGAAATTGTTCAAACAATTGCAAGGAATTGTTATTTTCCAACAGGACCATTTTTTTTATATTCTTCATTGAAATACAAATAAAAAAGGTCCTATGAATTTTCACAATAAAGTTAATATTTTTGAAAATATGAATTTTTAAAAGTTCGAAAAATCTCAAATTTACGTACTTTTGACCCATGAAAAATATATAAAAAAAAGAATTAAATATAAAACATATTTTGTTTTTTATTCTGTATACAATAGTTAATAATATCCTCAATTGAGATTTGAAAAAATTCATTGTTCATACCTGTTTTTTAATTGTTTATTACGCGCGCTCACAAGTATGCGTCCCTTACCTTTAAGTATCGCCGACTCATACGCTGCATCGGCCTCTCTGTGTCCTGAATCATTATTTACCATTTATCTTGAAAACTATTGACTTTATCAAAATTGTTAGAGAGAGCAATGTTATTATTAATTAAATTAGCTACAATTTGTTTTGGATAAGTTGTTTCCAGAAATCAATTTTACCAAAGTTATTGAAGCTTGAAGCGGAACATGTAATTAAAACTAATTTTTTATCGGTTTATTATTTACTTATTTGTTATTAGAACAGAAAGAACTCATATTGTATTGAATAATGATTCATGACACAGAGAGGCCGATGCAGCGTATGAGTCAGAGAGAGACGGCGACACTTAAAGGTAAGGGACGCATACTTGTGAGCGCGCGTAATAAACAATTAAAAAACAGGTATAAACAATGAAATTTTCTCAAATCTCAATTAAGGATATTAATTATTGTATAAAAAATTTAAAAAAAATTTTTTTTATATTTTATTCTTTTTTTTTATATATTTTTCATGGGTCAAAAGTACCCAAATTTGAGATTTTTCGAACCTTTAAAAATTCATATCTCAAAAAATATTAACTTTATCGTGAAAAGTCTTAGGATTATTTTTATTTGTATTTCAATAAAGAATATAAAAAAAATTGTCCGGTTGGAAAATAACAATTCCTTGAAATTGTTCAAACAATTTCGGTTTAAACAATATGGCACGGGGTTGCCCCATGGCAACATGCATTTATATCATCAGTAGGGCAATTTAAAGAGGATCGTATAAAAAAATTGAGGTGGAATAGTTTTCGGTACTCATGCGCCGATTCCTCCTAGTCTAAATTCTTGAACAGAGATAACGCTTTCTTCTCAAATAATGTATTTGATATTGAATATCTCTAATGTAGAAAATTATCTATTTAGACTATATATTTAGTTAGTTTTACCAAATATTCTTCATTTAAGTAATTAACAGTTTTCATGAAAGAAAACTACAATTCTTGAAAGACATAACTGAATATTTCTTTTTCCAAGACCTTATACAGAATGGGCCATTGAAAACGAAACAGCGGCTCTGTAGGTCGGCGAACCGAATTATATGAATAAAAACGCTCGGACACGTCAACTACATTTTCGAGGGGGACATCGTTTGCGTTAAAATTCACCCAAAATACATTCCATCCCTCGGAGCTGTGACCGCCACCCCTAAATTTTTAAATGGCAACATATGGCAAGTGATACTCCATTTGAAAGGTATTCTCCTTCTTAATATCAAACAACAAAAATAAATTAATTCTATCGCTTCGTTTTCGAGATATAGGAACTTGAAGTTGGGAAATCACTTTTTATTCACTCAATCAATAAAAACTATATCTGATAAAGCAACTGTCGCCATAATTATTATTGTCAATGAACTAAATGTTCAAACTGTCTACCACCCATTTCCATACAATAGTGCAAGTTCTGTTCAAAACGAGACCTCACATTTCGTAGAATTTCCGGCGTTATTCGACGGCATTCTTCAATAATTCTCCTTCGTAAATTTTCCAGAGATTCTGGTGCGGTTGCAAAGATTTTGTTTTTCGAGTGACCCCACAGGAAAAAGTCGAGTGGGGTTAAATCTGGAGATCTGGCTGGCCACTATAGAGCCTCTTCTTCCAATCCAACTTCCAGGAAACATTCTATCCAAAAACGCCCTTACAGGCTGTGCATAATGTGGAGGTGCCCCGTTTTTTTGAAATATTAAGTGGTCTTCATGGTAACGATCGTCATTTCCAATTATGTCTACTAATTGTGGATAAACAAGTTCATTCAATAATTCCAAATAAGTTTCTCCTGTCAGGTTACCGTCGAGAAATACTGGTCGAATCAAACGGTCCCCAAAAATACCGGCCCAGACATTGAGTTTTTGGGGAGTTTGATTATGGACTTCTTGGAAAATATGTGGATTGGCATCTGACCAATAACGACAATTATGACGATTCACAGTCGAATTCAAAAATAATGTGGACTCATCAGAAAAGCAGATGTTGAAAAGGAAATTCTCAACAGCATCTATTCTCGTAGTCATAATTTCACAAAATGCATGTCGCCTATCAAAATCATCTTCATTCTATTGGTGTACCAAATGTATTTTGTAGGGGTGGAATTTATGATGTTTCAGGATTCGGCAGATACTGGTTCTACTGATATTGGTAACACTAGCCAATTTCCTTGTGCTCAATGTTGGGTCTGCATGAACTTGTCCTAAAAGTGCAACTTCAACAGCTTCATTTCTCAACGGAAATTCACGTGCTGGGTCTCGTTTCCTGTTGGCTACTGATCCAGTTTGACGAAATTTTTGCACTAATTCTAGAACGTATTTTCTAGCAACAAGTTTATCTGGATGCGTTTCACGAACAAATTAGCTGTACGGTTACCGCACTCATCATTCTTGAGAATAATTGTTATTATTTCAACTCTTTCCGCGATCGTATACACCATTATTGCGGAAAGATATTCAGCAGCTTTAGTCAAGTAATTCACTCTAATGTCGTTCAATCGAAGATCAGTTTGACACTAATAGACGTCCACAATTGCGATTCGGCGAAAAAATTTATTTCATACATGTTTTTGTTGTACTCGAATTCGAAAAAACGTCTTTTTACTAATTTTAAGTACCTTAAATTTTTTTAAAAAGGAAAAAAAATTTAATTATTGTTGTGTTATTTTTATTGATTGATGAATAAAATTATTTCCCAACTTCAAGTTCCTATATCTCGAAAACGAATCGATAGAATTGATTTATTTTTGTTGTTTGATATTAAGAAGGAAAATACCTTTCAAATGAGGTATCACTTGCCATATGTTGCCATTTAAAAATTTAGGGGTGGCGGTCACAGCTCCGAAGGATGGAATGTATTTCGGGTGAATTTCATCGCGAACGATGTCCCCCTCGAAAATGTAGTTGATGTGTCCGAGCGTTTTTATATAATTCGGTTCTGCCAACCTACAGAGCCGCTGTTTCGTTTTCAATGGGCCACTCTGTATAAAGCATTTCTTTATTGAAGAAATTGACATTTGACTCAAATGTCAATTGTCTTTGTGTTGCAGTTGCATAGTTGCAAGCAAGTTGCAATTGGTGTTGTACGATGTAATCTGTTTGTTATGGAGAATGGAGAATTACTTCTTTTATTTATGTTGGAACAATACATATTTTATTCAAATGTTTCTGTCTTATTTTAACATTTAATACGCTGAATAATAACCCGATTTCAAATTTGAGTCTTCGATTTTTATTAGTAATTGGCGCTGAACGAAAAGATTATCCGCGCACCTCTAGTGGCGCAATTGAAAACTGCCTGAAAATGACTCTGTCACTATGGATTGGCATTGATAACTGCATTTTTTTGGCCATAATTCTCATTCTGGAGTCACTGATTTCGATGTTTCGTTGACAGGTGTGTCAATAATACCAATTAGTTCTTCCAGAATAAAAATTATGGCCAACAAAACGCAGGTGATCTCGATTGTTCCGACTGATCATTCTTGAGTTTTTCCAACCCATCCGCCAGAGGCGCAGGGGAGAAAACCTGAGACTGAAACACTTCAAAATTGTAAGTGGATAAAATGTGGGTATTTTGAAATTCCACGCGGGTAAAATCGGGTAGAGCATCTTTCAGCGTACCAGTTGCTTGGAGCTTATTTAAAAGTTTGCGCACATATGACCTCGAAATAGGATTCTCGGGAAATCTATCATTAAACATATGGACTGCTAGATGATAATTTCTTCCAGCTTCTCCAAATATCAAAACTGCTTCAAATTTATCGTCTAAACTACGAGCCATGATCACTTTTTTCATAAAAGGATTTCGGCGCTCAACGGACTATTTGACAGTTAGCAGTTCAGTTTGACAGTAAACAAGATGTTACCGCAATGCAAACTTGATTGAAAGCAACATTAGTGTTTTTGGTTGGGTTTGAAATGACCAAAATGTCACTTCTCAAACGTTAATATTTCGAAAACAATTGGATTTAGGAGTGAAGTGTATGAGAGAGAACTGTTGAGAATTATGAGCAGATTTCGAAAATGGAATAATATACGAGGTGTTCGCCATTTTGGAACTTATAGCTGTGATTTAATCATGAAAAACTTGGTTTTTATCTCCTATTCGAGCCCTCCAAATTTCGTTGCGATATACCAGGTGGTTCAAAAGTTAGTAGGGGGGGAACGGACTTTAGACGAGCACTGTATATTATATCCATTCTCAGTTGAATAATTCAACTTCGACTCAAAATATAGGGTTCGTACATATTATAATGTTGAGTTATGAATGAAACCGGAAAAATAAGTAAATATCATTCCCCGTGAAAAGGATATAGTAGACCAAATTGAGTAAAAACTATTTCCGCGTAGAAACCGGTTGACCGCTTCTAGCATAAATTACCGTAAACCACTAAATTATACTTTATCGATATTGGGGTATAGATAATAGAATCTATTAGTAGAACAGTGGTGTGTGGATGGTGAACTACTTCAAGACACATTTTGTGCAGTAGTCGAAAGTACCACCACATAAAATTTCTGGCTCAAGCAAGTCACTTTAAATTTGTACAACAACCGATGAAAGTGTTCAATACTAATCATTTATTATTTATTGGGCCACATGGGTCCAAAATAGTAGGTAGACTTTTTTAACGAGTATGAAATATTATATATAAAAAATAAAGCTTGTAAACTCGACCTTTTAGAGATCAATATTAAACAAAAAGTCAGAATACTTGCTTAGATTAATTCAAATAATTATCATTTGTTGAATTCGTTCCAACGAAGATTAAACAGTGAAAGTTAATGTCTCTTGCTTGCTATTCTGATGTGATTTTCGAATGATAATCGAACATTTTCAACAATGTAACAAAAGTTCGGAAAACCTTTTAAATGTTCAAAAATTGAAATTGTGACGAAGAAGAAAAAATGGTACATCGACGAAGTGGAAAAACCCAGTTTATCGAAGCCATTTTTTGATAAATCCGAACTTATTCCAATCAGTGATTCACACGAATATGAGTAACAATTAGTGCAAAAAGAAAAATATAATATTCTCTTATTTGAAACTAAGACAAAGAAGTACAATCAATTCTCATTCATTTGAGAAAAAATATTTCTATAATTCGATTTTCTGTGACAAATGAAATTTTAATTGAGAAACAGGTTCCTCAGATGTGGGAATCACAAATGCGTTGGGTATGAAATATTATATATAAAAAATAAAGCTTGTAAACTCGACCTTCTAGAAAGTTGGAGATCAATATTAAATAAAAAGTCAGAATACTTGCTTAGAATAATTTAAATAATTATCATTTATCAGAAAGAAACATTTGCAATCAATTTCCATTTATATGGAAGTTTGCATGGATTTTCAGGTGAATATCATTCAACGTTCTGCGTGGTATTTGTAGTTGTTTTTTGCCTGTGGTCTACCAATTTTGTGAAGATGACTTTGTGCACTTTATTTCTTATTTTATTCCACTTCACTTGGCTTTTTTCTTTAACATATATGCTAGTCAAGCAACTCAGCCACTCCTACTGATAAGGAATCTTTTATTTAGAATCCTATCTAGGTAGGAGAAATGTATGGAGTGTTTCTTCCTGTCACTAGGTACCGCCTGTTGAAAGTTATCTTTTCCGGCGTACCTAAAGATGTTATAGGCTTGATTTTGTTTATGTTGTGTCACGCTTCGGCCAGAGCTCTCTGGATCTCTGGCTGGTGACTACTCCGTACTGATGAGGGCCAAAAATCCTGAAACCGGTATGCGGATTGTTAGGCGGACCCGACATAAATTAAACATAATCGAGCTTATCAGGAAGAAACATTTGCAATCAATTTCCATTTATTTGAATAAAAACGGCGCCCCATACGGAAAAAAGGCTGGAGGGATTTTTGTCACAAATTGAACTAGGAATTTAAAAATGATTTTTTATTTGAAATATCTCAGTGACGTACCATTTTTTTCTTTAAAAAAATTGAGATCATTACCCGTATGCGCGCCAATGATGAACATAAAATTCTTAATTGCATGTCAAAAAATGCGCAATAACTACTTCTTGAAACTCATCCAATTTCATTTTCATATCTCGACCGGTTTCAGAGCAATAAATAAATAGTCATTTTTTAAGAAAAACTTTAACACCCCGTATCTCGGAAATCGAAGCATTTGCGGGCAAAAGTTATAAAGAATCACCTCCTGAAGTTTATCGCACTTATTCACTAACACCCTGTATATACAAGCAGCAAAAATTTCAGACTTAAAGGTAAGACATTACTAACAGAAACACCATTTTATAACTTGGATGAATATTTTTTACATATACTTTAATTTGTTACCAAAAGGGTAATCCGAAATTTTAATATCTAACTGGAAATGTTTTTAAATGTTTTGAGATGTCCGTAATGAATTATACTCTTATGAAGTAATGTAATAATCATACCTTGGATGCATATTTCCGTAATAATTATTCTCTTACATGTAATAAGGTGTGAAATGAAATTGTTCAACTTTGAAAATCCTATTTATGTTCTATAATATGTAGATAGTTTGTATTGTTCTCCTGTATATTGTTAGTAATTCAAGGTTAAACAAGCTTTGTCAACAAGGGTTATTTCACTTATGACAATAAAGTATATAATAATAAGAATAATATAATTTATTAACTTCAGGTACAATATATAAACATAGGCAGAAGTAGGGAATAAGTTAATAAACGAGAGAAGTCACATAAACTGTTTCCAGTTTGTGTGTGACTGTGAAAATTACAAACAGGAAGTAAAAATGTATCATGTAGTAAAATAACAAAATACAAGATTAATATTAATATATATTAATATTAATAACACTAGGTGTTTGCGAAACATAGATATACAATTTTATACACTTACATTAATATAAACATATATATGAACTGTTTGTTCTTCAAGATAAAATAATATTTACGATATAATAAAATGTCAAATTTTTGGGAAGGTTGTTATGTCATAGAGGATATTTATATAAAAAACGGAAAAATGTTTCTATTGGAATGATTAGGAATATAATAAATTATGTATTTCTGTACGAGGCAAGCTAGTGATGTCATTTGATCTTCTTTTGATTTCATTTTGATTTTTTGAAATTTTTATTTGATTTGGTAGAGTATTGAATAGTTTAAGGCTCAGGTAGCTGTGGCTTTTTTGCCCTACAGCTTTATTCATGTGAGGTATTTTGAAATTATTTTGTTTATTTCGAGTGTTGTATTTGTGTTCTATTCTAGGATGTTTGTGTTTTGATTTGAAACATTTGATATTAGTATGTAAAAAGAAGAGCTGTACGGGATCAAATATATTCGTTTCGAGATAGAGAGCATCTGTTGGATAAGTTCTTTTTTTTTTGAAAATTATTTCAAGGATTCTTTTTTGTGTCACTATCAGTTTATTGATAGTGGTCTTTCCAGCTGATCCCCATGTCAGTATCCCATAAGTAATATGCGTTGTATACTTTGAATTGAATTGAATTATTGGTCCCTACTTTTTTGAATGTTAGAATACCAGAATGTTAGAATACCAGAAGGACCATGTGGTCGCAACACGATGGTGTTGCAGTGCATAACCATAGGATAGTCTGAGAATTTTTAGATTAATCCTATCCTAATCGTTGGATAGGCTGAGGAGGTAATATTCCCTTCTTTGGGGGTACGTGAAGGAAATTATTTGCAGAGATCGTTCAACAACTGCAGATGATATGAAAAACAGGATCACGGAAGCCTTCCCTTCATCTGATAGAGCAATGCTTGCTAGAGTTTGAGGTTCATTTACTAGAAGACTAGCAGCTTCTGTGAAATATGATGGTGACCTGTTTGAGCATTTATAAGTAGCTTTTGCTGAAAATTTTTACATTGTTTCCTGTTGATTATCCTCCCTTTGTGATGTAATCCTGTTTCTGTTCCTGTGATATAATCCTGTTTCTATTACATTTCCATTTTGTAATTAAATTTTACGACAGTGGCCCACTCGATTCCTTTGTTTTTCGAAAAAATCATCCACATTTTTCTGCAACAAATCTCGCAAATTTTACAAAGTAGACCCCACAAACTCTATTTCAGCAAAAAGCTCGTAGAAAATGCCATGCAATGATGCAATAAAATATAGGGTGTTGCATTTGAAAATTTGTCATTTTCAAAAAATCGTAGTAGGAAATGGAACATCGACTCCCAATTTGAGTGCATCTCAAAAGATGCACTAAACCCTTAGGAATCGTAGGAATCTTCAATGGTTCTGAGGTTGTGCATTTTTTTGTGGGTCTATGCACGATGCTATTTTGATACATAAATTGACATAAGTCAAAAACTGTTGCTTCATAAGTTCAAGAAACATGCGTGCGTTATATCGACAATTTAGTGGGGAATCCAAAAATGCAACACCAAAAGGGGGGGGGTGCCGTTTGAAAAACAGAACTCAGTTGTATATCTTACTTTGGGACATCCTGTATACAGGGTGATTCAAATGTACTTTGACAAACTTCTGGAAACGCTTCGTTTCCAAGATACAGGGTGTTCAAGTTTTATTTTTGTTTTTTTCAAATAACTTTCGAAATACTGACCTTAATTAAACAAAAATTGGTATTGAGAGGAGTTTTTGACGTGTCAAATTCGAACCTGATGTTATTATTGCTCTTACTTGTAGGGGGCGCCACCTACACGTCTTTTTTTTTTTGATGATTCATAACTTTTTTGAGGGTACTTCTAGCACATTTTTAGTAAAATAATCAAGTCCTCTATCATATCTACGTAAAAAAGCTACCTTTGTTACAAGTCGCTATAAGCAACCGTTTTCTAAATATTTGGACTTGAACATTTCAAATCGATTATTTGATAATCGATGCGTGTTGAAGTTATTACCATTATTTTGCATTTTTCACAAGAATGCTTAGGAAATGGATTTGACGTTTAAGTAAGTAGTAGTAGTTTTTTGTAGGCGGCACCACCTATTCTATTTATTTTTACTCGTTTAAAATAGTTATTTTTGTATCAACGGTGCCAAATCTGCATTTGTTTTAATAAAATTTGCAAGAAATATCAACATTTTATTTCAAGAAATTTTGAATATGTAGAATAAAATAAAATAAAGGAAACTGAATTGTATTCAAATAAATTGTTCAAAGTGTCCACCTTCAGCGAAGATACAGGCATTCAGTCTTCTAGTCATTGAATCTCGTACCCGCTCAAAAATTATTGGTGTGTTTCTTATTGATTCACAGGCGTCTACTATTCGGTTTCTTAGATCTTCCCCGTTCGCTATTAGAGTTTTATAAACTAGTGACTTCAAATGTACCCAAAAATAAAAATCTAGCATGTTTAAATCTGGGTGCCCATGCCTGGTTAGGTTCTCTTACCGATCCATCGATTTGGATAGATAGTGTTAAGGAATTCCCTGGCTACAACACTAAAATGGGCCGGAGCCCCATCATGCCTAAACCACATGCGGATACGAATTTCTAATGGTACATTCTGAAGTCCCGGCAATTCATTTTCTAAAGAGTCTCTTTAAGTTGCACCATTCAGTCGGAACGGAAGAAAGAAAGGACCTATCAAGTAATTATCAATTATTGCCGCCCATACATTTACAGAAAATTGATACTGATAATGTCTTTCACTAACTGCGTGCGGATTTTCCAGAGCCCAAACATGGTTGTTATGAAAGTTTGTGATAGCATTTCGGGAGAAGTTTGCCTCGTCTGTGAAGAGTACATATCTTAAAATTTGAGGATTTTCAGCCAATTTTTTCAAAACCACTGACACAGTAATGCGTTGGGGAAAGTCTCGTGGCAAAAGAGCTTGTACCCTTTGAATATGGTATGGATAAAGTTCTTCCAATTCTGGGTCGTGGTCTCCCAATAATATCAGCTGCCCTCTTCAAGCTACCTGTTTCTGCCAAACGACGGTGGAGACTGGTAAATGTTGGAGCTGAAGGCAGTACTCGATCAGGAAATCGCTCCTGGTAAATACGTCTTGCTTCGCGCGCATTGCCATCCGCAAGGCCATAAACGAAATGCATATCGGCTAAATGAGAATTATTGTTTAAATAATCCATTTCTTCAAAATTACTGTTTTAAAACTCACAGAAACTTCCACAAAACAACAAAACGTTTAACTGTCACATAATGTGTAATTACCAAAACTACTTACTTAAACGTCAAATTTATTTCCTAAGCATTCTTGTGAAAAATGCAAAATAATGGTAATAACTTCAACACGCATCGATTATCAAATAATCGACTTGAAATTTTCAAGTCCAAATATCTAGAAAACGGTTGCTTATAGCGACTTGTAACAAGGGTAACTTTTTCACGTAGATATGATTGAGGAATTGATTTTTTTACTGAGAAATGTGCTAGAAGTGTGCTCAAAAAAGTTATGAATCTTCAAAAAGAAAAATACGTGTAGGTGGCGCCCCCTACGAGTAAGAGCAATAATAACATCAGTTTCGAATTCGACACCTCAAAAAACCTCTCAATACCAATTTTCGTTTAATTAAGGTCAGTATTCCGAAAGTTATTTAAAAAAAAACGAAAATAAAAATAAAACTTCAACACCCTGTTTGTTGCAAACGAAGCGTTTCCGGACGTATATTCATTTGGACAATTCATATTGGAATATTGTGAGGAATCACCACCTGATGTTTGTCAAAGTACTTTTGAATCACCCTGTATAAATAGATATATTTTTGGAATGTTCCTCGTTGTCGGACCTATCGTCCTAAAAAAAAAATTGCTAGCTTGGATAGGTAAAAAGTTGAGGAGCTTACACGCACCCCTGGATCACCCTCTGCTTAATCAATATATCATTACTTTCAGTGGGAGAGATAACCCAAAAAAATGGGAACCAATATTCGTATACCTCCTCGGAAAACATTCACGTTCTCCGTCTGAGATAAAATTCTATTTCTGATTTATGAAAAATTCAAAATAATATTATTTCTTCAGATCTCTACACCACCGAACCTACAGCGCATTCACGGATCGTTGTTATTTTAAACTCGTTAGGTATGGTTAAAATATAGGAAAGATAATAATCCACCCCGGCCTTTATTTTATATTCCAAATGGATCCAATCCAATTTCCGCCCCATGTTCTCATTTCGTCGTCAAACAAGCCATCCAATTCATCATTAATTGGATAAAGAACCCTGAAACAATAAGATAGAAGCCTGTTCACGGAAAATATCGTCTCCACGACGTGGAAATATAAAATGTCGTTCGAGCTTTCAAGCAATATGAAATGCGGTCGATCATTCTACTTGATGGTGGTAAACGAGAATAGATCTGTTTTTTGAACCCCTGCAGAAGAGATAGAAGGAAATGGGGTGGAGGAATATCTTTCCTGGAAATACGGTTCAAGAGCTTTTATGGTTTATTTTTAAACTGTGGATCAAAGTTCTCCTAGGAAATGGGACGATTTCTGTCGAGTTGTTTGGATTGAAATTATTATTTTTCCAATGGGAAATAACTTGGTTGTGATTATCATGGATGAATTGAAATTTAATCATTTGTTGAGAAAAAAAAAGGAAATTCGATTTCCGAATACAAATCTATATATAATGCAATATGTCTACTTCTCCAAAAATTTCAAGACTTAAGTGTTAAAAAATAGTGATTCATATAGATATATGGATAGGTAGATAGATGAACTTTATTGTCTAAATGAAAACATTTGTCGACAAAGTCAAAATTATCGTAAGATATTACAAGTTCAAATGTTAATGTAAATAAAATGTGAATTTGACGCCCTAATACCTTATGAACAAATACTCGCATTTCTAAAAAAAAATCTACAAAATTGTAATTAATGGTATTATCTCCATAATACTGGAAAAAATCATGAAAATAAGACTTACCAAATATCTTAAGAAAAATAAAATCATCTCCGCCAACCAATACGGGTTCAAAGAAGGAGTATCAACCCAAGATACAATCCTCGCCCTTACAACAAAGATGAATAATGCCTTAGATACAGGAAAACCCTCTCTATGTGTATTTATTGACCTTTCAAAGGCATTCGATACGGTCAGTCATGACTTGCTTAATGACTGCTTGGAAAACATCGGAATAAGAGGAATGGCCTCAAGATTATTCGAAAGTTATCTTTCCAATAGATTTCAATGTGTTGAACTGAAGATGGTAAGGAGCAATTTTCAAAGAATATAATATGGTGTACCTCAAGGAACTGTTCTGGGACCACTTTTGTTCAATATATATTTGAATGATCTATTCAGAATAAACACTAGTGGTCAAATTACCACTTATGCGGATGATACTGCAATTTTCTACAGTCATGAAGACTGGCTATCACTTAAAATTCAAGCAGAAAATGATATCAGTAATATTCAAGCCTTTTTCAACTATAGACTTTTAACAATTAACTTAAAATTGATAAGAGAAGTAAACCTTCTTATGACAGCCTACGAATCACTGAAGACTTCTCAATATGCAGCTGTGATAAGATCAAATACCTTGGTGTTATGATAGACAATAACCTGAAATGGAATAAACAAATCGAATACGTCACTGAGAAAATACAGTTTTTAATTTATAAACTTAAAAATGTT
>JAFIRS010005133.1:0-64946 GCA_018342105.1 Gonioctena quinquepunctata
AAAAAAAACTCTGATCAAAACCCCCCCGTTCAAATTCTTGGCCCTTTAAAAATTCATATTTTGATAAAATTTTCACATTTTTTTTTTTTATATGTACAAACCTTGCCCCATGAAAACAAAAATACAAAAAAAAAAAATCGATTTTCTCCAATTTTTTTTTTAAAATTTTGAGGCCCCTTTTAAGAATATTTACCATCAAAATTTAGGGGCCCCCAAAAAAAAAAAAACAAATTTTTTTGGGGGGACAAAAAATAGTCAAAAAAAGGGGCCCCCTTTAATATATATATATATATATATATATATATATATATATATATATATATATATATATATATATATATATATATATATATATACTAACGGCCAAACCACGGGACCAAAAGAGCTGAATTTGAATTTTTAAAAAGTGGCCAAAAAAGAAGGGTTTTTAAAATATTGCACCCCTAGAGGAGTAAAAGGGGGTGAAAAAAGGGGAAAAAGTTTGTAGGAAGAACCTTATTTTTATTGGTTTTTAAAACTTTTTCCCTTTAAAATAAGTTTTTTGAAAATTAACCCCTAAAGGGAAAAATTTTTTGTATAGGAATCTTGGTTTTAAGGGGGGTCATAAAATTGGATTTGGCTTTATTACATTTGGAAATTTTTAAAATTTAAAAAACCCTTAAAGGGGAAAAGGGGGTTGGGAATTTTTATAATTCACAGATAAAGGGGAAAAAATGGGATGGAAAACGGTTAAAAGGATACGGAAAAAGGGTTTTAAAGGGGGGAACAAAAAAACAAAACAAGAAGGCATAAGCTAGATGGAACAACACAAAGAAAAACATAGGAAAAATACGGATTCTACGCGGACGAAGTCGCGAGTAAAACTAGTATATATGTATATATGCAAATAGATATATATATATAAATATATATATATATATATATATATAGGAAAAAAAATTGTGGTATATCAGACATATAGGAAAAAACTATCTCCGAGCAGAAATCGAACCTGTTACCCCTAGATTGCTAGTCTGTGCTTTAACCAACTAAGCCATTCGGAAACACATGTTCCAACTATATTTTGAGATACCGCTTTTTCCCAGAATTTGATGTTAGTTGTTAGGCTGGGTTACGAAGGTAGAAAGGATCTCGAATTCGAAGATAGTTTTTTTCTGGAATTTGAAAATTTGTCTGATATGCCACAATGTTCCTCTACTTATTTATTCACAGACGCTATTTTCCCTACGCACTTACATATGTATATATATATATATATATATATATATATATATATATATATATATATATATATATATATATATATATATATATATATATATATATATATATATATATATATATATATATATATATATATATATATGGGGTTTTTCACTTATACGTCTTTTTGAAAAAAGAACTTTATTTTTATTAATTACAACTAATCCGCAGTATGAATAACTGGGATGAATATTTATACAATACAATATGTATCGGAGTGCTGACGGTGCATGGCGTCGTTCATCTAGGGCACCTTGAGATGTGTTGACTGGTTTCCTGTCGAACTGCGTAGAAAAATATACGGCGTAGAAGATGATGCAATATTGTGCAATCTTGGAACAATGGGACCATTCAGGATTCTGATATAACAACTTCCCCCTAGAAAAGAAAGTTGATGCGATGCGGCAACTTTCATCAGGCATATGATTTTGAGGGTTGGATTCAATTCGATTTGTTCCTCTTCAATGGGTTCTTGAAGATGAATGCTTGGTCTTCTCCCTGAGGGTAGTAAGCTTCTGAGGGGTGAGAATGCTATTCCCGGCCTTGGAGGTTGTGGAGGATGATCGATCATGCTTGAGGTCATTATACCAATTTTCATAGAACATCTATTTCTTCACTTACAAAATATGTATAGTGGAACAATACAAATAATTATGGTAATAGTGAAATATGTAAACCATGAAATATGTTTTTTCACGAATGGTTCGTTTATTATTTTGTCTAATTTTTCATCATATTGAGTTAATTTATGTTGGGCAATATTCAGATTGTCAACATTTAATTTCTTAATTTCAAAGGTGTAAGCTCAGGTGCTTTTCTTTCCAAATTATTGCACATTATAAGGTATCAAATTGGAAGTTTCTATGTAACATTTTGTTCCTTAGACAAAGATGCATGTACTTGTATTTCCAATATTTGCATTGCATTGAGGTTGTAATTTCAAAATTGAAATAATTTTTATTACTTGAGTCGATACATCCCCTTTTTGACAAATAATAGTTATAATTAAGGGATCTGATAGAGTAATTAACCATATATTTGATTGAATTTCAAGAACATTGTAGTCTTTCGCAGATAATAGTGAAACTGAACATATTTTGGGAAGTTCTGAGAGTGGTCTTAAAATGTGTGCTTCACATAAGGAATAACTGTCAATAGGATATGAAACTACATTTTCACAGATTTGAAAGTTAAAAAATAGTTGCTTACATTTTTGAAGGTTCTGAAAAGCAACATACAACATCGAATCCATCGTCTTTTGCAATGAAATTATGAGTTGTAGATAAAATGTGATGTAATCCAGTACTATTATCTAGGATAGGAATGGGGTACACACGGTAAATAGTATATATTTCTGGTTCGACTGAGGGAATATTTAATATAAAAATAATTCTTGAATCTGCTTGAAAAGCTTGTAGTTCAATAATGTCTTAATATTTGGATATTGATGACATTCATTGGTAAGGGAAGATTATTCTTTTGAGTTGTTTGAGAAATGTCTCGAAGAGATGTTATTAAATCATTCGGTCTTATAATTGATGTATGAATAATATTGAGTCTTGCAAAAGTTATTGCATTTGAAATATCGTTCAAATCATCTTCCAAAAAAGTATAACTTTCTAATAATTGTTCAGAGATTTCGATAGCTTTCAACTTTGCGTTGAGTATTGCTAATTCATTTGTTGAATCATAAATCCATGTTTGAATTTCCTTTATATCTTCATTAAATGTTTTTTCGTCTATTTGCAATTGCTGAATAGTTGTATTGAATTCTTTCATAACTGAAGTTGTTACTGAAATTTGGTTTTTGAGCAAATTTTCAATTTGGTGTTCATCTTTATATATTCTTCTATACAGTCATTGAAATATTCTCCGTCACTGGCATCTAAATTACCTATGATTGCTTTCCATATCGAGCCTATTCCGTTGAGAATACCTCTTTTGTATCTCTCATCATATTCATTTGAATCCATTTTGATTTCATTATATTTCAAATCTTCTTGTGCACTTATCTTACTAAATGAGCTTATATGTGTGTTTATTTCAGAATTGAAATATTGCATTCTAGGATGATTTGTTTCTACGAGATGTACAAGTTCTTCTAATATCTTATTATTATGATCTATCGCGACTTTGATTGGAGCGATATCCTTATAAACTAATAATGTCAATTTTTCATTACTTATTTTCATGTCACCTTGTTCATGATAGTGAACTCCTATGGAGTTGTTTATAGGTGAGATGTTATACTGGGCATTGGCAAGTTGAACTGCTAGAATTATCATTAATAAATGATACTCCATTATTGATCTGAAACAAAATATAGTTTAGATCGATCAAAATTGACTTTAGTAGCGTAATTCGTTTCTGGGTTTTTTAAAAGGGCTGAGTTTTTGTAAACTTCTAAAATTTCAAATGGGCCATTAAACTTATTTTCTAGTTTATTCTTTATTGAGATTTTCACAAATACTTTATCTCCAATATTGTATGTGATAGGTTCATGATGTAATTTTTCAATAAATCGGATTTTGGCTTTTTCCTTTTTTCTGTGAATCTTTTCGCGAGCTATTTTATAAAAGTATTCCATTCTGTTTTTCAAGTCTCTTATGTACTTTGTAATCAATTCTCTTTGATTATATAATACTTCGGGGGGTCTACTTGAAGTATGTCCGAAAACAAATTCATATGGACTGAATCCACGTGATGCGTTTTTGGAATTATTGTAGCAAATCACTGCATAGGGTAAAATTGTAAAAGGATGTTCATCTGGGTTCTCTGTTTTATGAGCTCTAATCATTTCAGTTAAGGTTGCGTGAAATCTTCCTAGCGAACCATTTGATTGGGGATGATCTACACTGGAAAAAGTTAGTTTTATGTCATATAATAGGCATAAGTCTTTCAATAAACTACTATTAAATTTTCTTCCTGAATCTGCATGTATTCTGAGAGGGGTTCCGAAATGTTGGAAGTAAAGGAGTAAAGTGTTTACAACTGATTTTGATGTCTTATCCTCTAATGGATATGCTTGCATGAATTTAGTTAATTCGCATCTTATCGTTAACATATAGTTTTTTTACTGGTATTTCTAATATATCAATGTTTATTCTCTCAAAAGGAGTCTCAGGTGTTTCCGTGATTACTAAGGGATTTTCTGAATTTTTCCGACAAATTTTTGTTTTCTGACATGTGTCACATTCTCTTATGAATTTTTCAACATCTTTGGTCATTCCTGTCCAATTATATTTTTGTCTGATTCGTCGAATTGTTTCGTTAATTCCACGGTGTAAATTACTTTTTCCACTATGAAATTGATCAAGTATTATTGGTATTTGATCTTTTTCTGGTGTTGTTACAACCTTTTGACAAATTAGAAATTTGATATCTCCATTATCTGATGAAATGTATGAAAGCATTTCCTGTATTGGTAAATCTGCATTGTTTTCAACTTGATAAACTTTTGATGTTTTGAATACGTCTTGGCATCTATATAATGAACTGAACATATATTTAATCGCGTTTTCTGGATCATGAGGTACTGGTATAATATAGTATTTTCTATCCTTGACTCGTCAAAACATTTATTTTATTATATTGAAGATTCGGTTCTTCTTCGAATATATTTTCAAAAATTTTGTCATGTAAGTTTGTTGTCTTATTTCTCTGGGGAAAAATTATAATGTCTTTATGAGCTTTATCCAATAGTTGAGCATTGGTAAATTCAAATTTAGAATATTCTATCATCGATTTCGTTTTGAAAAGTCTGGAAAAGTTTGATATTTCTTCTAGTATTGTTTCTGGGGCAATTTCAGTTTCTGTATCTGAAATTTCTGGTTCATCATTTTCATCATCAATGGCTAATATTTTTGAAAGAAATTTTGTACATTCATTGAAATGATTTATTTTGATTCTAGATAATGCGTCGGCATTTTTATGTATTCTACCTGGTCTATAAATAACATTAAATTGATATTCTTCTAATTTTAAACGCCATCTGGCTAATCGACTGCCAGGGTCTTTAATACAAAAAAACCATGTTGAAGGTTGATGGTCTAAAACTGAATATTCTTCCATATAAATGAGGTCGCAAATGTTTTACTGACCGAACCATAGCTAACAATTCTCGTTCTATTATTGAGTATCTTGTTTCAGCTGGACATATTGTTCTAGAGGCATACGCAATTGGAAAATATTTTCCAATTGGTCCTTGGGATAATACCGCACCTATTGCAAATGATGAGGCATCTGTCGTAAGAATGAATGGGTCGTCAAAATTTCGATAAATTAATATTGGATTGGTTGTCAAAGCTTTCTTCAATTCTTGAAAAGAATTTTTACATTCATTATCAAAATTAAATACTACATCTTTTTGTAATGAATGTGTCATAGGTTCAGAGATTTTCGAAAAATTAGGTATGAGTTTTCTGTAATATCCTGCAAGTCCTAGAAATTGTTTTATTTCTTTTGGATCCGTTGGTTCGGGAAAATTCATTATACTATCAACTTTTGTTGGGTTTGGTTCGACTCCTTCTTTAGTTATTACATGTCCTAAGTATGCTACTTCTTGTCTTAAGAATTCACATTTATCTGGTTGTATTTTTAAATTTGCTTTTTCAATCTTTTGAAAACAAGTGTTAAATTTTGAATTTGTTCGTCTATCGTCGGAGAATAAATTATTATATCGTCCATATAGACTAAACATCGTTCATTTCTGAGTCCGGTTGAAATATGGTCTAAAATACGCTGTAGTGTACAGGGTGAGTTTTTCATTCCGAATGGCATTCGTAAGAATTCATATAGTCCGTTTTTTACAGAAAAAACAGTTTTTTCTATATCTTCAGGGTTCATTTATATCTGATGAAATCCTGAGGCTGAATCGAGAGTGGTGAAATATTGGCATTTTCCAAGTTGGTCTAGAAGATCTGATATATTAGGTAAAGGGTATTTATCGTCAATGGTTACTTCATTTAATTTCCTATAGTCAATAACTACGCGCCATTTTTGTTTTCCTGAAGCGTCAAGTTTTTTCGGCATTACCCATACTGGTGCTGACCATGGGGAAAAAGAGGGTCTTATGATTCCTTGTTCAAACAATTTGGACATTGTGATTTTACCTCTTATTTATGAACATGATGGTATCTGTACGATTTTGTTGAAACTGGTTGAGCGTTTTCTTTTAATTTTACAGAGTGTTTGATTTCATTGGTAAAAGTTAATGGATCACCTTCTATATAAAAAAATTCTGAAAAGTCTAGGCATAGGTTGGTAATTAAATCTCTCTCTTCTTCATTCAAATGATCTAATCGAAGTAATTTTTTTATTTCTTGTAAACGATTTTTTTCTTGTGGTAAATCAATTTTATTTTCAAGTTCTAAATTATTTTCATCAAATTCTTCAAATTCTGAATCTGAAAAATCGACTGTTTTTTCAATTGCATTTATATTAGCTACTGTTATCAGAAATTCACCTTTTTCATCAATTTTAACAATTGCATTGGGAGTCTTACTTTTTCTTTCTCAGTAGCTAACAGTATAGCTTCTGTATTTTTCAAGTTTGATTTTACCTTGTATACTTGTTCAGTTCTTGGTCCTATTTGTATTTAATTTTTAATTTTTGGTTTTGAGTTTGAATAAGTGTGAGAATGAGTATTCTGAATTCCGGAGTTCTTTTGAATTTTGTTTGCTGAATATAAAGGAAAAGTTTTGTAATTCGAAATTAATATTTGATTACCAATATCTACTATTCCATCGAGACGTTTAAGAAAGTCTGTTCCTAAATTACCGTCAAATTCGATGTCTGAATCATGAACATAAATTTTGTGGTACACTATATTTTCTTTTGTTCCAAAAGTAACATAACTGATTTATTAATCATTATCCTTCTGTAATACCTGATATGGGAATATTTTCTGGATGTCTTTCTGAATAATTTTCTACTGTTCTCTTCTTAAAGATAGATAATGCGGCACCTGTATCAATTAAAATTCTGAAGTAACTCGGGCTTACGATATAATATAAATTGCTGAAGTTAGGGTTTATAGAAACTGTTGGTGTGAATGTTTCTATTGTTTATTGTCTTGATCGTTGTAGGGTTCAAGGTTTTGACTACGGCTGCAAGTTTTCTGTTATCTCTAATGGTTGAGTTGTGCATTCTTGCTGGCTTATTAATAGATTGTCCGTATAAATTTCTTGAAACTGAGTGTTTGAATTGTCTGTTTGATTCATGTTGAACTCTATAGGTGGGTTGTTCGTAGATAGATTGTTGTGAAAATCTGTATTAAATTGATCTGTATCAATTTCTTCGTATTCGTTCAGTGGTATGGGTTCATTATAGTATGCATTTTGGAATTGATTATTCTCATCTTGAAAATCTTCATAATAAAAATTTGTATAATCAATTGATTGAACATCAATAGGATTATTGTATTCATCATAATTAACTAGATAAGTTTTCGGTGTATAAGGCGTATTTTGGAGATTTCTTTGAATAACTGATGGTCTGTTTTGTTGATTTGAGTTATTGGGCTGACGAAATTGATTGAAATTTGATTGTGTTGGTTGAGGACGTGGTTGATAATGAAAATTTTGCCTTGGAGTATATTGAGTTTGGAAATTCATATTTTGTCTTTGGAAGTTCTGGAAAGGATTGGAATTTTGGGGTGAATTAAAATTCTGACGTGGTTGGTTTTGGTAGAAATTATCTCTTCTCTGAAAATTTGTTTGTCTATTCATGGGTTGTCTAGAAATATTTGGATTATTTCTCGTATTTGTATTCGGTAAAGGTCGTGTATTCGTTCTTTGATTTTCAAAGTATGAGAGCTGTATCTCACGCTTTATTCTGATTGATGCGTCTATCATATTTTGGGGATTACTTGCTCTAATGATATGACCTATTTTTGGTTCTGAACCTGTCAATAGTGTGTTCAATACCATTGATTCTATCAATGCGGACTGAGCAACTTTCTGTTCGTTGTTAAGAATTGACTTTTGTATACATGAATGCATTTTGGCATTATGGCTCTGTAATCGTGAGAAAAATGCAAGTGGTGTTTCAATAGTATTTTGCCTGATTCTCTGCAAATACTGTATTAATGAAGTTGAGTCTCGGGAGTCACCACAGTGAGCATTCAGTAAACATCTGATATCCAAATATGTTTCTGGATTTCAAGAATTAATCAGTTGATAAGCTTTTCCTCTGAGTTTATTTCTAATATGGATTGTTAATAAAAGTTTCTGTTGATCTACAGCCATTTGCTCTGCATGATCACAAGCATTTGAAAAATGTCCAAGCGAAATTGAATCGCCATCGTACTCTGGTATAATTGAGGAAATTTCTGAAAGTTTATATGGTTCAATAGGGTCATTGAGATTTTCTTGTGAACCGCGTTCTGACATTGTGGATGATTTTTGGGAATTGTTTTAATTTGGGAAAGTATTATTTCCAAAGGTATGAAAATAGAACAGGGTTAAATCAATTTTCTACTCTGCTAAAAATTGAATGGACTTATAATAAATTGAGACAAATGATTCAATGTGGTACTCACAATAAATCCTTCGTCGTTGACTAGCTTCGTTTTCTTTGTTGGTTTCTTTCTTCTTTTATGGTTTCTTTCTTCGTTGAAGGTTTCTTTCTTCGTTGTTTTCTTTCTTCGTTGAAGGTTTTTTTCTTCGTTGTTTTCTTTCTTCGTTGATGTCGTTTCTCCTGGTTGTGATTGGATGAAATCCGGCTTCACAAGCTCTAGCTCCACCAAGATGAGCAGCGTTGAACGACTTCCGCGTGCTTCTTGTGGAAATCTTCGTTTCAGCAAAATGAGCAGCGTAAAACGACTTCCGCGTGTTTCCTGGAGTTGGAGAGACCGTCCAATTCACTTGGGCTTGGCTGGGGGTTCTTTCCTCTTGAAAGTCGGAGACTACCGCTGGTTTTCTTCTGAATCCCAACGTTTTTGAGATCCTACCGACTACGCCAATTTGTTATGGGGTTCTTCACTTATACGTCTTTTCAAGAAAAAGAACTTTATTTTTATTAATTACAACTAATCCGCAGTATGAATAACTGGGATGAAAATTTATACAATACAATATGTATCGGATTCAATGAGTACTTATGAGTGAATGTCAAGGAATATCAATGAATGCTCTCCTGGAGTCTGGGATCCTCCTTTATAGACTATGGAGTGCTGACGGTGCATGGCGTCGTTCATCTAGGCACCTTGAGATGTGTTGACTGGTTTCCTGTCGAACTGCGTAAAAAAAGATACGGCGTAGAAGATGATGCAATATTGTGCAATCTTGGAACAATGGGACCATTCAGGATTCTGATATGACATATATGTATGTATGTATGTATGTATGTATGTATATATATATATATATATATATATATTTATATATATATATATATATATATATATATATATATATTATATATATATATATATATATATATATTTATTTTATTATATATATATAAATACATATATATATATATATATATATGTATATTACTGATAATTCATGATTAGTAACTTTTCATTAGTAAAAATCACCAAATCAATAGCAGAAATATTATTCTATTACTGATTCAATTAAATTTCTTCAATTTTTGTTTGGATATTCATGAAGACATCAATACTTCACTAAATGTTATCATTGTCGAAAATCTACAAGAATAATTATTCTTTGTCTCTAAAAAACCTACTAATTTTTACATTACCAGCTTTCATTCAACTTGCTTCGTTCGTATGTCATTCGTTCTGTCATTCTATCTGGTTCAAAATTTGTAATCCATTTCAGGAGCACTTGCCGACATCCGATTGAGCTGAAATTTGGCAAGTGTTCATAATTCCGGTGAAAATACATTATGAAATTTTTGTTAGAGAATAACACAGAATGGTGTCTTCAAGATAGCGGACGAGTTTTGTGATTATGGTCGGATTCTATTAAAAATTTGTATGTGGGGGTTTTCGGAGTCGGAAATTATGAATTTTTTGTCAAAATTTATAAAATTGAAATAGCGGCTTATGGAATTTTTGTTAGAGAAAAAAACAAAATGGCGCTCCCAAATTCATGAAATCAAAATGGCGGCTCCAAGATGGCTGATGATCTCTGTGTTTATGGTCCGATTCTATTCAAAATTGTTATGTGGGGGTTTTCGGGGTCGAAAATCATGAATGTTTCATCAAAATTCACAAATTTGAGATATCGGACGAGTTTTGTAATTATGACCCGATTCGATTTAAAATTGATATATAGGGGTTTTTAGGATCGGAGATTATGAATTTAGTTGAACTTAGAACTGACAGAAAAAAAAGCCTCATAATAACGATGCTTCAACAAAAAAGCATAGGTCAAGGCGTAGTTAAGGGCTAATAAGCACAAAATAAAATAATTAGTGGAAAAACTTTCTGAAGACAAGCTTTCATTCAAATGCTCTTAAAAGTAAAAAATAATTGCTTTGAATGTGTGACATGACTTATTCCGCGAGTTATAGATTCGAAAGCTTGTCGCTTTTGTATTCGAACTGAAAACTAGGTACGTCACACATCCAATGCAATTATTTTTTACTTTTTGAATGAAAGCTTGTCTTTGAAAAGTATCTGTGTTAATGATTTAATTTTCAAGTTTTTCATTCGTCAATCATTTTTCATTTTCTCACTCGCTTTCGGAATTTTGCAGAATCTACAATCAAATGAAGCGAAATACATATTAACAAGTAGGAATGAATTATTGTGAATTTTTTCTTTCGACTGGGTCAATGATAATGTTGGAAACAGCGAAGAATAATTGATTTGTTTGAAAATATGAACGGGATGTTAATAAAATCAGATGTGGAATCATCTACGACTGAAAGATAAACTTTAGTCACTATCTTCCATCGTTCAAGATAAAAGATAACCCCTTGTGGGGTATTCATTTTGAAAAGGAGAACATTCTCAATTGAATATTGAATGGAGAGATTTTTCTGTGAATTGAAAAATCCACGATAAAAATAATCATTGGATTTTGACAATGTGTGCTGTAATTTTATTTTTGGTATAATAGAATTGAAATATTTTGAAAGATCGAATATTTCTCTATAAATTATCTGCACTATAGTATACTACAGAATAATTCAATTATCCAAGTAATGTTCAGAATACTGATGATGGAAAATGGATACATACCTCAATTTTTGGGAGGAAATTACTTTCCCAATTAAAAATGTTCTGTCCCCGAAAATATTCATGTATTCAACACCTATTTAAAGTGTATAATAAAGCCAGATAATGTTTTTTCCCCTAGTTTTTCAGAAAGGTGAGTGAAATACCATTTTAAGCTTCGTTTCAATGTTAGTGGAAATAAATGAATGTCTTCTTGAGGGAATAACCTGGTGGGGCAACTGATCTTTCATTGAGCATTTCTTGTAATATTCAATGGAGTTCAGTCTATTGAAGAGCCTATGGAAAGTATACCTTTTCACCATGAACTTTTCTTATTATGCCGTTGCCTTAGAAGTTCCCATTTTGATTGAAAAAAATGATTCATGTGTTCCTCCAACTTTGATTTAAAATGTGCTAAAATTCCGTTAAGTAGAACAGTATGTCGAGAATACATGGTGAAAACGTCAAAAAAAAAACTCGTTAGACATTGACATTGAGTTTGGTATAAATAATCATAGATAGAAATGGATAACCTTTTTTTTCCAATTTCTTCTCAATTTTTTTTTTCGCTGGTCAGAACGAAAGTTCACCAACCTGCTTTAAGTCTGTTGAAAATAATTTGGAATAATGCATTGTTTCATAATTATGCATAGGCACCGGCTACCGAAAAGCCGAAGAGTTACCCTAATACGTTAAAACTAATGTGCCGTGAGAGAATTACTGAATATGAGGGGCATAATGAACACAATCATTAACTTGTAAAATAATCATTGTCATTGATAATTTATATGAACCAAATGGAAACATTCTCAACTAAATATTGAATAGAAATTATTTTCTGAAAACTTAAAAATCTACGATAAAAATTGAGTTATTTTTTCTAATATCTAACAGGAAGCGACAACAAAAACATCTACTTCCCGTGTTGTATCACATATTGTTGTTTTTTTTTCGAAATTAATATCTTACGTCGAAGTGAGTGAGTGAAAACACCGTATCATTTTACACTGTGTATATACCTTCCTCTATTTTCCATTGAGAAGCAAATCATGCAAATATTTCTTTCGACAAATATTTCCCAAAGTTTTTGCATTTCAATCGCAAGAAGTTAATATAGAAATATAACCCTTCTCGCCATATGTGCGGTCAGAACCGCTGTCATAAGCATATGTATTATAAGACAACCAAATAGCAAGTCATATTTTCACCTGTTTTTCATTACAAGCTTAAGGTTGTGATGAACAATCATAAATATGCGGCAGAAGAGTTATGAAGTCGAAAGATATCACCTTCCATATAAGAAATCTTTTTACAGGCCTCGTTCAAAGAAATGTTATTTGGAATTGGATCCTTATTTTTTGCTCGCTTGAGTATTTCTCTGGATTTTATCTTTCGTGCTGCATGTCATTCCAGTATATGAGATTCGTATATGTTATTTTATTGCTGTACCCTTATGATAATACGTTCGATTTGATGAAATGGAAGAATTTATTTTGTGAGGGCTACAGAGTACAAGCAGAAATTATCGTATGAAATCATTTCGCTTGGGCACTCATCAATGACAACCTGTCCGCAATCATTACATGAAATAAATTTTAACGGGATCTCTACCATGCCATAGAAGTTTCGGAATGGTGGTTCAGTATTTCAATCGATAATAAAATGCAATAATGAATCATGAATGGAATTGATAACGTAAAACAAATATTGAATGGGACAAAAATGGAAAAATTAATTAACATAAAAAAAGAACTGGTCTGCGTTTCGCACCTCTCGTTTTGTATGTCGTTCCAGTTTCTCTACTGTGGCCTTGATTCCAGCTGTTTGAGTCTCGAAACAAATCGAGTTAGTGTCAAACAGCTATATATTAATATTCGTCACGAATAGAGTGGGGTGAGCCATCAATAAATTGATAAATCGAAGATGATTGAATTGATTTTTATTCATGTTGCTTATCATATAAAAAATAAATTTGAAAATTTCAAGAAAAGTAGTTTGTCAACTGTATCAAAACTATCTTATCAAGAGATATAAAGATTCATAAGAGAATCAGCAACCCGTAAGCGACATCTCCAGACAGCAGATTCTTATGTAACTAGTGAATCAGAAGATCTTTAACATCAGCCGTCATGAAGCTGCCCTTTGATAGTCCCCTGTGTACATAACCCCGCTTTGGTAACCATTCGATTTGCTTGTTGTGAATCAACTAATTTGAACATTGAGCTGAGACTCCTACTCGGAGAACTAGACGTTAGATAATAAAGAGGGTGAGCAATATATTGCCCTGGTTTTCATTATTTTTTTGTAGTTGAAGCAGTCGAAGTCAGGTGAATTCCGCCTTTCTGGCATCTAGAAGCCAAGTTATCATATCCAACCCTGGAACGTCATTCCTTCTAAGACTGCCGGGAGTAAGTGGCTTTCCCACATTAAACAGAAGGTGGCGCCCGAAGCAACCGTAAAAACCGTAATTGGGCGTCGATATTTCACTGTGGAAATGAAGAACCTCTCAAAGACGGCATAAGAATATATCTGTTACTTCAAACATTGAAGAAGTTCATAGGACATACATATTCAAATCCATCCTGGTCCAGGATTATTCTGGATTACAATGATTGAAAATCAATATAACCATAGTAATTATTCATTGTTGACGTGTATTTTGAGCTTGACATTATGTAACAAGATTGAAAGATGATTGACCATGACGAATGAATTTTGACTTGAATTCATAGAACATGAAATAAAAAATACCAATGACAGAAGTTTCCTTGTCAACCAGAACATAGATCTGACAATGAACAGTCTGATGTAATTTTTGCAATTTCATTCCAAATACAAGTTCACAAATTTTACTAGAGGTCAGTTCCAAAAATTAAAATATACTAGATTTTCTTGAAGATTTACACATGAGTAATGAGTCAATTTGAACAGATCTTACATTCCTTTTTCATAAACACCCGAAACAGAATCATCCTTTCACTTTCCTCCAATAAACATTTACCCAACTCTGTTCAGTTTAATAATTTGAATATTTCCATACTCCATTATCTATGATGATTTTTCTTGTCCACCCCCTTCTGCAGTTTCTGATCCCTGTCCTACAATTTGCTCCATGTTTGAAGCTCATTTTGAGAGGGATACTCATTCTTGACATTGTAACCGAACCCACCCCCGGTCATGTATGATTGATAAAATTTTTGGTTGACTTTCATTTTTTGTTTCTCAACCTTCCCATATTTTTATGTGATCGTCTAGACAGTCAGCTCCACTTCTCAGGTAGCAGGATCCGCACTCCATCCGCTCTCAGAAGACATTTTGTTTTTTTCGGCACACAGCCTAATCTAGTATTACACAACCTTATATAGATAGACCCTTGAAAGGTTAGACCCTCAATTTCCCCACGTTATGTATATTTTGTTTTTGGTGTTCTCTAGGATGCAGCTGAAGAGAAATGAGAGAAGGAGTGAAAGTTAGGTACAAATATTAAAACCAAGAGTTACAATCTCAACAAATTCAACGATACAAATCTTTACATTTTTCACAAGACGATATTTGAGCTTATGAGAGTTCAGCTTATGGTGTAATCGTCTCTGCTTTTGAATCTAATTTGATAATACTATGTAAAGTGTTTCAGGAGTAATGAATTCTGGACTATATAAACAAGTGACCTGTAATCCCATACCCAACGAAGGAGTTGCCATGACATTTGACCTAGAGACCGGTCGTCCTTATTTTGTGTGCACACATAATAGATCAACCCGTTACCATCCTCGGCCACTCTTTTCAGTACGTTCCATTTGTATATATATATATATATATATATATATGTATATATATATATATATATATATATATATATATATATATATATATGAATGGGAAGAATATCGAGGGACTGGTAAACAAAACGGAAGAAATTTAATGGACATAGCCCTCAGAGAGAAGTTTATATATAAGAGAATATGAGAAATCTGTTACGAATCCAAGAGAGATCACCATCCGTCTACAGCCTGTTTCATGGTTCCCCAATCATCAGGACGGCCCATAGAGAAACTAAAAATAAAGAGAGTTGTCAAACCTGCAGTAAAAGTTGGCACCACGTTTAGACAGTGGTGACATATCTCGCAACTGGCCGAACTAAATACAGTTGGTAACACCGATTGAAATAGGGCGGGTTTTTCAAATGTGTTACTTTTATATGATTGATATGATATATATTTTATAAGTGATCGATTTGCCATTCTTGTATTCCATATGAATGGTTGTATCATATGAAATACAGGAATGGCAAATCGATAACTAATAAAATATATACAGTAATCGATTCGTAGAATCTGTTAGTTCGTTCGTGGTTAAAATGAAGTTTCAAAGTAAATCTTTATTTAATGATATCAAGAACAAAATTAAAGATCTTATAAAACAAGAATAATAACCATAAAAACACATTTTATTATATCTAGGACAAGGTACAACTACAGACAAAACAATAATAAAACTACAGACAAAACTAAATTAAAAATATTCTTCAGTCTCATCATCAAATCAACCAAAATAAAATCAAATTACATTTACAACAAACCTTCAATAATTTTGTTCATTTATTAGCACGAAGGAGAACGAGTAGGTATACCTAACAAGTACTCCAGTTTGATGATAATCTTCGTACTTCCTCAAATGGTGATAGGAAATTGAAACTGATGGACGGAAATATATCAGTTTGTGAAAAAATTTCTGCAACTGATGGATGGAAATAAGTATCAGTTTGTGAAAAGCAGCTTATATTTTACCTTGTGAAAGAATATTTCGAGGAATTTCAGCGTCAACTCGAATAACAAAACATTCCATTTTCAACGTTGGGTTCATAATTCAAGTCCATAGTATAATTTCTATAATTAATTTTTCGATGACAACAGTAGAATTATTCTGAAATTATTACGTGGTTTGTCATCTTCTGACAAATGTCGAAATTGGAAAATTATCATGTCAGTCGTCTGTTGATTGCGGGCAGCGCCTCCATGCGCGACTGGCCGTACCAAAAACTTGGTGGTCAAGATCGCCAATGTTTCAAACAGTCTCTTTATTTTTAGTTTGTCTATGGGACGGCCTGTGGTCTTTTTCAAATTAGTATCAGATATCTCGTGGAGTTATTACCTATCGGTTCGTACAAAGATGTGAAAAGCATCAAATTATAGATAGCGACACCTATAATCTGTGCGGTGAAGCTTAGACCTGTTATCGTGGAATTTTGAAGACACGAAATTTCGTGCACATCAATAGGTCACCGACAGATGTCAGCATAGGCCAACCCACGATACCAATTAGTCGTATTCCTAGTGCGTTCTGAGTACCGCAAAACAAATAACGAGAATATGAGAAATCTGTTACGAATCCAAGAGAGATCACCATCCGTCTACAGCCTGTTTCATGGTTTCCCAATCATCAGGAGGGCCTGTGGTCTCTTTCAAATTCGTATCAGATATCTTGTGGAGTTATTACCTATTGGTACGTACAAAAATGTGAAAAGCATCAAATTATAGATAGCGACACCTATAATCTGTGCGGTGAAGCTTAGACCTGTTATCGTGGAATTTTGAAGACACGAAATTTCGTGCACTTCAATAGGTCACCGACAGATGTCAGCAAAGGCAACCCACGATAATAGTCGTATCTAGTGCGTTCTGAGTAACGCAAAACAAATAACGAGAATATGAGAAATTGTTACGAATCAAGAGATCAACATCCGTCTACAGCCTGTTTCATGGTTTCCCAATCATCAGGACGGCCTGTGGTCTCTTGCAAATTCGTATCAGATATCTCGTGAAGTTATTACCTATCGGTACGTTCAAAAATGTGAAAAGCATCAAATTATAGATAGCGACACCTATAATCTGTGCGGTGAAGCTGAGACCTGTTATCGTGGAATTCTGAAGACATCTCTCGGTGACCTATTGATGTGCATCAAATTTCGTGTTTTCAAAATTTCACGATAACAGGTCTAAGCTTCACCGCACAAATTATAGTTGTCGCTATCTATAATTTGATGCTTTTCACATTTTTGTACGTACCGATAGGTAATAACTCCACGAGATATCTGATACGAATTTGAAAGAGACTACAGGCCGTCCTCATGATTGGGAAACCATGAAACAGGCTGTAGACGGATGGTGATCTCTCTTGGATTCGTAACAGATTTCTCATATTGTCGTTATTTGTTTTGCGTTACTCAGAACGCACTAGGAGTACGACTATTGGTATCGTGGGTTGGCCTATGCTGACATCTGTCGGTGACCTATTGATGTGCACGAAATTTCGTGTCTTCAAAATTCCACGATAACATGTCTAAGCTTCACCGCACAGATTATAGGTGTCGCTATCTATAATTTGATGCTTTTCCCATTTTTGTACGTACCGATAGGTAATAACTCCACGAGATATCTGATACGAATTTGAAAGAGACTACAGGCCGTCCTCATGATTGGGAAACCATGAAACAGGCTGTAGACGGATGGTGATCTCTCTTGGATTCGTAACAGATTTCTCATATTCTCGTTATTTGTTTTGCGTTTCTCAGAACGCACTAGGAGTACGACTATTGGTATCGTGGGTTGACCTATGCTGACATCTGTCGATGACCTATTGATGTGCATGAAATTTCGGGTCTTCAAAATTCCACGATAACAGGTCTAAGCTTTACCGCACAGATTATAGGTGTCGCTATCTATAATTTGATGCTTTCCACATTTTTGTACGTACCGACAAGTGATAACTCCAAGAGATATCTGATACGAATTTGAAAGAGACCACAGGCCGTTCTGATGATTGGGAAACCATGAAACAGGCTGTAGACGGGTGGTGATCTCTCTTGGATTCGTAACAGATTTCTCATTTCTCGGTATTTGTTTTGCGTTACTCAGAACGCACTAGGAGTACGACTATTGGTATCGTGGGTTGGCCTATGCTGACATCTGTCGGTGACCTATTGATGTGCATGAAATTTTGTGTCTTCAAAATCCCACGATAACAGGTCTAAGCGCGTCACCGCACAGATATAGGTGTCGCTATCTATAATTTTAGGCTTTTCATATATATATTTGTATATATATATATATTTATATATATATATATATATATATATTATATATATATATATATATATATGTATATATAGAGTTTGTATATATGCGTAAAGCCGGGATCCATGACTTTGCAGAAACTAATATTGTAGTTCTGTCAACTTACTCATTTCGAACATTTCTCAATTCAGCTATCGGATAGTACGATAGTGGTAGGATAGTATGACAAGTATGTCTTGGTGGTTCATCATTTAGCATGACGTGATCCAACTGCTTTGATAACAGATATGTTCCTCAAAGACCTATCCACCTGTCGACTGAGAGACGCTTTCAATATCTAATTCTTTTGTTAAAAAATCATACATTGCTCTTCAAAAGAATATTATTGATTTATGTATTGAATGTTCAGATAGAATATACAGGGATACAATTCATCAGACTTTGATCTT
Source organism: Gonioctena quinquepunctata (assembly GCA_018342105.1). NCBI lineage: Eukaryota > Metazoa > Arthropoda > Insecta > Coleoptera > Chrysomelidae > Gonioctena > Gonioctena quinquepunctata. The sequence continues at coordinate 18,921 of JAFIRS010005133.1, forward strand.
AACAAAATTCCTCTAGAATTTACTCCCGACAACATGTGACAATAGTCCTTTAGTGTGTTTAAATTGCCACAACCGATGGATTTGCCCTGAACTTGGCTTAGTGACCAGCCTGCCTCGCTCTGGGTGCACCTGTAAGAACAAACCGTTACTTTTTCGATCACTCTTTTATTTAATAGTTTGGCAAGGGGTAAAACCGGGATATATTTATTAATGGCAAGAAGTAACATTGGGACCAGATAAACATACTCAGTTCCTCTATGTCACAGTTGTGCCCAAAAGGTTTGAAAACTTATACTTTACTTGAAGCTACGGTCAGATCCAGACCAATTCAATTAAAGGAAGCTGACTTGAGCGTGACACTGAATGACTAACGATTTGTATTCTCAGAACCTTTTATTGAACTGGTATGAACAAGCAGACACCTAGACTTAAGATTCAGGGCTTATTTGACTTTGTAAATACCATTTACTATTTCCTTGGCCTTTTTTATGATGGTTACCTGATGTATGTTTCAAATCAAGTTAATTCCATCAATTATGCAAAATTCCTATAAACAACGATATGTTGACGAATATTAATTTTAATGGAATTAGAACACAGCACTGAGCTGTTATAATAATATGCACAAATCATTTCAAAGTGGGGAAAATTGGATTGTGTATATTTATTGTGAAATTTCTGAACCACTTTATTCTATTCTGAAAAGTGAATACATATGCAATTCATCAACCTGATATCAATGTGATAGATTTCCTGCAGAACCTAGGAGAACTCAGTGGTAATCTTTTCCGGAGTTGGAGGGTGTAGATATCATCGGTGAATTCGTTTGCTCAGATCATTTCACCGAAGAAGACTTCATTACGAAACCTGGTAGTAAAAGATATTTGAAGTTTGGTGCCCATCATCCATCGAAAGCCTTCAGTTAGAACACCTCCAAGAATGTGAGTTTCTTTTCATTTGGTTCAGTAGGTAGTATTTTATTTATATTAATGAGAATCTGTCAAAATAAAACATCGATGGGTTTTTGACAAAACATTGTAAGCTACAAATTTTTTGAAAATTGGATTTTTCAACCAAATTGTTACCTATGATAATCTACAGGTGATTCAAAATATTATTTATGCTCATCTTGAACATAAGTGTTCGAAATCATTATCGTGAGTGCCAGTTTGGTTTCAACAAAATACCAATAATTGCTATATTTTATTGTAAACGGCAATATTGTTGTGAATTGGGGTTTTCCACGGCTGGAATTTGGGGAAAAATAGGAAAACAACATTTATTTAAATAGGAACAAGAACAATCATCAAGTGAATGAATCTCTTTTATTATGTTATTTTACTTCAGGCACGACTGAAAACTAACTCCCCGATCGAACCATCAGAAGCTTTTTTTATGAATCGGTATTTAGTGTTTTTTACATTGAAACTTTGACACAATGAAACAAGGAATGTTCCGAAAAATAACATTACCTTGACCAGTTTAAAAATGAAATTAAATAATGTACTCTACGGGGTGTTCGGACATTTACGACAATATACTACTGACAGATGTTCGTAAATGCCAGAAAATCTTGTCATTGACAATTCTGTTTCTGTCGCTCATGATCATATTTTATGCCCATGGTGACAGAACGAAGTAACACGTAGAAACCTAATAACGATTACTGCAAAGTGGAGCGCACTTTAACCTGAAAATTGCATGACGTTATATTGCGAGATTACGCTTTGTCTCTGTTCAAAATATCGAATTTGATACCAACAAAACATCTCATGAGTAAGCAACAGATCCAAATCGAAGAAACTTTGAAATTGTTTTGACAAACTATCATATGCAACAATATTTTTCGGCGAATTAAATAAAGTCCTACACATTTTGAGAGTTCTCAGTATTGAAATAAAGTCAGTATAAGAAAAATAGATTCCTGTAGAATTTGACTTTTGTCGCTTACCTACAATGTTTTGTCAAAAACCAATCGATATTGTCACTACAATTATAATCATCAGCTTGAGTCTCTGAAAAAGTTTGCATAAAAAAGCATAAACACACAAACATTTGAAAAAAATACCCAAATTTCTTTATTTCATTTTTAATTTGAATAAAATTGTACCAACATTAGATTAGTTTTGGAATAATATTTTCTGTTCATACAAATTTCATGGGGACTCTATGGATGTTCTTGAGCTGCCTAAATTGATTTTAAATATCTCCGAATAAATATATATATATATATATATAAATATATATATATATATATATATATATATATAAGCAATGTTGTAAAATTAAACTTATAATTATTTATTATTATTAGGTATTTTAGTTATCGTCGAAAATGCTGTGTTATTTTACAATTTTCTTTACCTTTTTTCACTACTATAGAACCTTATACTATGCTCTAATCGATACATATGTATAAAGAGGGCATTCCTGGAGTAGTTCTTTCATCAAAAGTATATATCCAACGATAAATCTTATAAAAATCCACGATTAAATCATATCAAAATTGAAATTTATAGCAAACATTGAATTAAAGTAAAATCAACATACCTATAGATAAGTTTTGAACATCCTGTATGACAATTCACATCAACAGAAAACCCACCAATGAAATTCAATAGAGTTTGTGTGGGAAAAGTGATGATATACAATAAAATGTAATGGCAGAAATTGAAAACATATAATTTTATATGAATTTGTAAATAGTATGTAAGGGTAAGAATTAGATATCATTCATAAAATCATCAATATTAATTGGAACAGCAAATAATTATAGGTAGGAAGTGATACAAATTCGGAAGAGGTGTGAGAAAATAGAAAATGTGAGTGTTACCATGATGAGATAACAAGTTTGGAAGGAGATTAAAAAAAAGTTCAAAAGGGGAAGCCACGTACAAAATTTTAAAGAAGCTTCCATAGATAATATGAGAAAACCTGCTATAAAATTCTCGAACGAAGAAAAATTTTGAAAGGCTGAACAGAAGAAGTACATAGTGAATAAAAATTCCACCTACCTGGTCTAGATGATAAATCTTGGAAGGAGAGCGAGTGAGCTGTCATTGAAATCCCAGAAATACGTCCACGGGATAGGAAACTTCAACAGAAAAGCAGCCACAAGGTATTAATAACTGAACCCATCAAAGTGCAACTTCTCACAGTAAACCAATAACTTTGCGTGTCTAGATCACTAGTTACTTTGTTTTGGGTTGAACTTCCATATAAAATTCCATGGCAATGGACTGATAATAAGTTCAAACTTTCTTCTTCAATACTTTCATTGTCACAAACATCCATATTGCACAATTTTATGTCATTGTTTGCTAGTATAAGGTAGCTATCACAGAATAGGGTATTTATAAGTTATTATTTGAATAAAAAACCAACCAATTTGATTATTCTCGGCAACTGGTGTTTATTTTTCAATTTATAAACTCACTTTTCTCCACTGAACAGCTTTTCTTATCAAATCGTCAGTGCCAGGTCGGCAATACATATCACAGGAATCGACTGCTGAGAAGGAGTAACTTCATAGGCGTACCTGATTGAGCTGGGATAAGGTAAAAGAGGTTGAAAAAGAGAAAGCCGGAGTTTTTATTTGTTATGATAGCGACTCAGAAATTATGAGAAATTCACCAAAAATATATACAAATTTAAAATCATATAATCAACCAATCATTACAATATATATATATATATATATATATATATATATATATATATATATATATATATATATATATATATATATATATATATATATATATAATATATATATATAAATATATATATATATATATTATATATATATTAAGGGCATAGGATATATACACATGTATGAAACCACCTAGATATTCGCAAACTGGCACCCCAATAATTGTTGCGCGAATTACGCAACAGCGGAGCGGCCGAGCAGGGAAGCATATTGCCTTAACACTCTACTATGAGTTCAGATTATTGTGGCACGAATATTAACACTTTGAACGATTTCTCATATTTTTGGCATCCTCACACATGATTCACAAATACAGATATTTATGGCATGGGATGCCATAATTTGAAACTGTAATAATTCCTGTGATTTGGAGTGTATCGGAGATCTGAAAATAGCTGAAGATCCCCAATAGATGGATCTACCAGTATGGTTAATACAATCAAAAGTGCCACAATTGAGGGATATTCATGCGATGCCACAATTATTCTGATACGTGTATGTGTGTCGTCACAGCAATACTCAAATGTTTATTTTTACGAGACCAATAACGTACTACGGATGAGTTGTGTTTTCGATGAATTGAGAAGGACGATTCATCAACACATTTTTTAGAAAGTTATCATTTACACGAAATGTCGAATTGCATTTTTCGACCATCGTTTCACAAAACTCCATACGTCTGAAATGGTCTCCAGGCAAAAGTTCTTGTGTTGTCTCGACTTTGAAACAATGATAACCGTTTCTCTTCAAAATATTCCTTATAGTTCTTTCATTCAAATTCACTTCGTTGGCGATCTGTCTACTCGAACAAGGTGTCGTTTCTGCCAATGCACACACTTGTGTTTCTCTCATTTCCCGGGTATTTGTCTGGGATGCGGTGGTGGATTTGTGGGACAACATTTTTTGCAATGTGCTGCCACACACCCAAAATTCTGGAATTTATTAATAATTGAAAGGGCAGTCGCTTCCGTAGGTACAGGTCTATCTGCAAAAACCACTCTGAATAGATTTCTACTATCTTGTACATAATTACCCTTACCCCCAAAGTACCACTTAACATTCTGTACTTTCTCTGCGGTTGTGTAAATATGCGGCATGTTTCAAAAGGTAATAATTGTCACGATCTTTTGTTTTCGCAACCACGGCTCGGCAAGAATGAGTCGAGTCGCTGTGCGTTGTGTCGCATTGCCACGTGGTCAGTTAATGCGTCGGGTAGGGTAACAGAAGGGGCGCACAGCAGTGCGCCCCTCTTGTTTATGTGGTATTATCATATCATTGCGTTCCTTGTTGCTCGTGTAGATTTCTGTCTATACCCCAGATAAATTGTTTCCGATACTGTATATATATATATATATATATATATATATATATATATATATATATATATATATATATATATATATAATAATAAGTTTATTTGTTATAAAGGAAGAGTGTGCAAATACAATTTCATTTAGATGACGACGAATACAATTTTTTCACAAATAAACAGAAAACCACAAAGTCAGTGACTGTCTGTGGTGTGAGTGTAGCCTATGTTTAAAATTAGTATCGATGAATATTGAGTAAAACGATGAGAAAGTATGTTTGAATTCAATTTGAGATTTTCTCACATCATTGGATTTGATAAATAACACATGTACGGTTTAAAGCAAAAGAGCAGTTATCAATGCGAAACTGTAAATTATAAAATACATACAATTTAAATACACAGCCTTTTTGCATAAAAGTACAGGAAAGTATATGAAAAATGATATAGTGAAGACAATTGAAGTTTTACATCAACAGGAATTGATAAAAAAAAAAACACTTGCCTAGTATACGACCATCCTAGTGGTCAATGAATATAAAAAATGAAAATTACAGAATTAAAATATGCAATCTGATACATAGAAAATGATATATAAAAAGGCAATTGAAGTAAGACATTAAACTGATTAGTTGAGATGGAATGAGATCTCATTACGCCGTTATACCAGCCTCCACGAGCTCATGAACAGTAATTCTGGGTGAATTAAGTAAATAGTTTTTAGTTTTTTCTTGAATCCTCTATACGAAGATATTTCTTTTATTTCAACTGGAATAAAATTGAAAAACCTTGGTACTAAATACGAAAAGCATCTTTGTCCTATAGACTTTGAAGCAAGAGGTGTTTTGAAGTATTTGGATTTGTATCTTGTTTCGTAAAAATGTTCTATTCTCCGAAGATTAGTTTTAGTTTTAAATTCAAAACAGGATGATACAAGGAAATAGTGTTGACGAATGTCAAGGATTTTAGATTCGGAGTATATCAAATCAGATGAGTATCGGGAAGGTTTGTTCAGTAAAATTTTTAAAAATGTTTTTGAAGAACTTCAATATTTTTAATATGTTCTTTTAGTGCACTACCCCATCCTATTATCCCATATGTCAATCTGGATTCAACCAATGCGTGATAAACATTTGAGTTTTTTTCAAAAAATTTGGCGATATATTTGAATCGATATAAGATACTTCTCAGGGTATTGCAAAGTTTCAGAATATGTATGTTCCATCTTAAATGTTTATCGATTGTTATTCCTAGGTATTTAATCGTCTCGGTCTGCTTTATTCTCAAATTATTATTTATTTTCAGGTCTCTAAATGGAGGATTTGTGTTTTCATAACATGAAAAGGGCATATAAAAGGTTTTTTCGAAATTGATTGTCAGTACCTTATAGTCGAACCAATTTTTGATAAGTTTCAAATCATTCTCTATGATGGTTTTTAAATTATCCCAATTTTCAGCTTCGAAAATTATGGCGGTATCATCTGCGAAGCTGATGACTTCTCCAGATGATTCAATGTTAAAGATATCATTTATGTAGAGTATAAAGAGCACTGGACCCAGCACAGTTCCTTGTGGTACGCCATACTCCACAGTGCACTCTATACTCAAACTACCATTGAGTGATACCTGTTGTTTCCTGTCGCTTAAGTAGCTTTCTATTAATTGTCTAGCTACCCCTCGAAATCCTAGGTCCTCTAAAATATCTAGTAGTTGTGAGTGGCAGACCGTGTCGAATGCTTCAGCAAGATCTAAAAATACACAAGCAGATTTTTTCCATTGTCCAAACTTTTCGATATCTTTGATGTCAAATACGCTATAGCATCTTGGGTCGATTTGTTTTGCTGAAATCCATATTGACGGTTATTAATCAGTTTGAATTTGTTAGTGAAGGATGTGATCCTGTTTTTCAACGCTCTTTCAAATAGTTTTGCAATATTGGATATAACTGATATAGGTCTATAATTTTTAGTCAACTTCTTTGGACCCTTTGTGAATTGGTTTGATTATTGCTTTTTAAACTGAGGCGGGCAAACACCAGAGGAGAAGATGTTATTGATTATGTGCGAAATAGGTTTACAGACATGATTTTTATTTCTTTTAGGATTTCTGCTGTTATTTTGTCAAAGCCAGGAGATTTGTTGCATTTCAATTCGGTAATGAGTTCACTGATTTCTTTTCATCCGTAGGTGTTAGGAATAAAGATTGTTCATTTATACTCCTTTTGGTTGATAGTTCTGATTTTTTATTTTACTAGCAAGATCAGCTCCTACATTGGTGAAATATTTTACAAACGCATTGGCCATTTCTGAATTTTCATCCGTAGTTGTGCCATCATTGATTTCAATTTCTTTTATGATTTCTGTACATTTTTTAGAATTTGTTATTTCCTTTACAATGTCCCAGACATTTTTATTATTATTTGAGTTTATTTCTTTTTTTTGGTTTAAAGAATTACGTTTTAAGTTACAATCATCAGGATTTCTCTTCGAGGCTTTGTACATTTTATCTCTATTTTTAATAGAATTTAGTATTGCTTCTGTTATCCACGGGGTCCTCTTCGTTTTTTTATGATTTATCTTTATCTTGGTTGTACTCTCTTCTAATGCTTTCATTATTCTTTCATAGAAAATATTTGTTAGTTCGGTGACATTTTTTATTGTATAAAAATCTCTCCAATTTATGCTTTTCATAATTTTTTTTAGTTTATTTATATCAGTTATTTCTTTATATCGGATTTTTTTTTAATGATCTGTTATCGGTGTTCTTAGTACGAATGGCTTGAAGTTATCATCTGATATTTTTGTTTTGATAAAACAATGGTCAATACAGCTCTTGCTTTCCCCTTGGACTCTTGTGTATTCATTAATTGCTGATATAAAATTATTCTCACTCATTATGTTTAAGTAATTTTCGCTTAAAGTGTCTGATATTTTTGTGTTTATATTGACGTCTCCAATGAAGATGTCAAAGTCGGATGATTCTTTTGATTGTTGTTCCAAGTAATCATTCAAGTTATTCAGAAACGTTTCAGTTCTAGCTGATGGAGGCCTGTATAACGCTGTTAGGTGAAATTTCAATTCATTATATGAGAACCTAACTGATAGTACTTTGATATCGCCTATATATTCAATGGTGTGACTGAACTGGATTGATTCTTTAATTAACACTACAGTACCATCGTTTCTATTCCACATGCCTTCATTGTATATAATTTTATACCCTTTCATCTTATATAAGTATAGATCAGGAATGAGGAATGTTTCGGACAATACCACAATATCCATATCAGTTTCAAGCAGCTTTAGGATAGCTTCGAGTTGGTCAAAATTTTTACTAATACTACGAATGTTGACATGAAAGATATTAAGTTGGTTATAATTTTTCTGTATGAGGCTATCAAATTCCATCAAGTCTGTTACGATAGTTTGTATTGGGGAATATTCATAATCACGTATGTATTGGTCCATTTCAATGGAACCATTCACAATATTTTTAAATATATAATACACTCAATAGAATTTAAGAAATAAAAAAAAATATAATAATGAGAGAAAGTAGGTATAGCTATTCTAGGGTTTTCCAAAGCGAGTTTTTGATTTTTCTTGAGCTCGAGTTGAAGGTTTCCTGGTAGTATTGGGCGTTGGAGTAATTGTTAATGGAGTAGCTATCGGTTTAATTCCTTGTCCAAATAAATCGTCCTCAGTGGTTTTTTTGAAGGTTAGTGATGGTGTTGTCGGAGCACTATTTGTTTTCGGTTCCTCTCGGTCTTGATGTTCCGAAAGATCTTCCGCACTATAAGCCACTTCCTCTACATACAATTTGTTATTTTTTATGTAGGAGATTTTTTTGTCCTGTCTGGCTAGTATCAAATGCTTCCTAAGTATATTGTGTTCCTGTCTTTGTTGGGGAGTAAGATCATGGACAATTGAGATTTTTGTACCTTTAAGTTTAGGACAGTTTTTTAATATCAATTTTTTTGTAAGATGAGAGATAAATTCAATCTTAATTGGTCTATTTTTACTATTTCCCAAGGGGTAAATATCATTAATATGCGTTTCCTTCAAATCAACACCGATGAGTGGATTCAGTTCTTGACAAATGAAGCTTGTGTTTATTTCTTTATTTTCTGTATCTAGTCCAAAAATCAGTAGATTGTTCTTTCTCTCTCCTCTCTTCAATTTCTCTACTTCGGTTTTGAGTTCTGAATTTTCATTCTCTAGTTTATGGACAGTACTTTTTAAATTTTGTATTTGCAATAGCAATCTTGTTTCACTGGCTTCTATAGAGTTTTTGATTTCATTTCTGTTCTTCACAATTTCCTCGTATATTTGGTTTAGTGTGTGAGTTTGATCAGCACCTTGCATTTTGATGTTAAGACTAGGGGGCCTTTAGTTTAAAGTGTACGGGTTGCTTTATTTCAGTGGTGAGGATGAAGCGATGAGAGGTAAGCGATAAGAGCTGTCTATGCTCTCCGCAATGTCTGGCAGTTATTTTATATATTTCTTTATGGTCTCTTCAATGGTTTTTATCAATTTCTAGGGTCTATGTACATACCAATTGATTCAATAAACTTGACGACGTTTCACTCGATCGTTTTACTAACACGGTTGTCCAATATTTTCACTTATTTTCGTTTATTTTGCACTTTTGTATGGCTGTTCCTTCGTTCACTTTCAATATGTTTCTTACCGCGGAACACAGAAAAAATATGGATTCTTTAGCTCGTTTTTACTCAATAAAAAACTGTTTATTTACGGAGCGATTTAACACACGTCTATTCGGCTCGGTAGATTACACTCAAAAAAAAATATATATATATATTTATATATATATATATATATATATATATATATATATATATATATATATATTATATATATATATATATATATTATATATATATAATATATATAATATATATATATATATATATATATATATATATATATATATATATACTATATATAAATATATATATATATATATATATATTATACTAATCAATAATATATGTGGCATCACTGCGTATATTGTATATTGAAATTCTTGGTGTTCTGGCTCTCACGAGAAACCTAATAATTGCGGCCTCCTATGTGTATATTTCTTTTAAATAAATATCATAATGGCGCCCGCCAATCTTGTCAAATTTATTGGTGAAATTTTGAAAGTAGTGCTCTGAGTATTTTATTCCCATTCGCAGGTAATATTATACGGTGTCCCATAAGAGATTCAGAGAAGGCGAAATGAAATAGTTATAGTTAAAAAATTAAAAACACCTTTTTGTAGAAATTAACAAATAATCAATCACTTGTTTGAATATAAAAAAGTTCGGAGTGCTTTTTACTTTATCAAAACAAGATGGCGGCTGCAAGATAGTGGACGAGTTTTGTGATTATGGTACGATTCGATTGAAAATTGCTGTGTGTGAGTTTTCGGGGACGGAGATTTTGAATTGTTTGTCAAAATTCAAAAATTTTAGATGACAGGCAAGTTTTCTGATTATGGTCCGATTTGATTGAAAATTTGTATGTGGGGGTTTTCGGAGTCAGAAATTATGAATTTTTTGTTGAAATTAATGAAATTGAAATGGCGGCTCATGGAATTTTTGTCAGAGAAAAAAAAACAGAATGGCGCTCCAAGATGGCGGACGAGATTTAAGTTATGGTCCGATTCGATTCAAAATTTCAAAATTGGTATGTGGGGATTTTCAGGGTCGACTATTAGGAATTTTTCTTCAAAATTCATATGGATCAAAATGGCGGCTACAGGATGGTCGATGATCTCTGTGTTTATGGTTCGATTCTATTCAAAATTGGTATGTGGGGTTTTAGGGGTCAAAGATTATTAATTTTTCATCAATATTCACAAATTCAAAATTGAGTTTTGTAATAATGGCCCCATTCGATTCAAAATTGGTATGTCGTAGTTGTTGGGGTCGGAGATTATGAATTCGGTCGAAGATTATTTATATTTAGTTGAAATTCATAAATTGAAGAGGGCAACTCCAAGATGGCGGATGAAATAATCTTTAGATGGTCTCCTCATTGAAGGACTAGATAGCTCAGAACTTACAGGAAAAAAGGCCCCATAATAACGATGCTTCAACAAAAATGCATAGATTAAGGCGTACTTGAGTACTTAAAAGCACAAATAAAATAATTAATGAAAAACTTTTTAAAGACAAGCTTTTATTCAAATGCACTAAAAAGTGAAAATAATTGCTTTGGATGGGCGAAGTAGGTTATTCCGCGAATTAGAGATTCAAAAGCTTGTCGCTTTTGTATTCGAATTGAAAACAAATTTTACATAAAAATACTATGGATTCTAGTAAGAAGGTGCAAATTATTCTGTTCCAAAATCTGTTTTGATTCAACAGAGTTTGTGACAAGGTCAATCTTCAACTCTCAATTACTCAGTAATAATTGAATTCTCATAAGGAGAGATAAATTCAAAATTAATATATAAGGAAATTGTTATTGTTTTTTGTCTTTGGCTCTTTGAAGGCATCCTGAATATATAAAATATGTTTATCAACAATTATTATAATTTTTCATATTCATCTTATGATTACATAGATATATGAATAATTTCACCTTCACACTTTCATGAAACGGCTTTCATTGCAATTAGTAAAATGTATAAAGAACTTTCTTCCTGATTTCACTAAATGGATTTTTGATACATTTCAATTGCAGTTTAGAATAATCTGATTAAAAAATAATTTATGATATAGATATGACGAATAGTGAAAATGAAAAACCATTTTGAAAATATTTAATAATATTCATTGTGTTCAGTTGCTGCGATTAAAGGTATAAGTCAATAATTTTATGCAAAAGCTTTGATGAAGTGTAATCTACAAATTTTCAATAAAGACGTTTCAAATTGTAATACCTTTTGCTTGTTTGTATTTTGGTCAGCATCTGGGGACCTTATGTGAAAAACATTCAATAAACTTGATAAAACTTGTTGAGTTAGTATGCAGGATCCCTGGAATAATGTATTGAAATAGTAGATATCAGTTGGATAAATTCGAAGACACTTCCTTCATCTAATATCATTACTACCAAGGTATGGAAAAAGTTATTGATGAATAAAAAATGGTTTCTGGAAGATAATATATTCGTTCATAACCTACAGCCATTTATTGTATTTCAGTATTATTAGTTGATTCACAAATTGATTTCATAATTAATTTCAGCAATAGGAGAAATATAGGTTGTAAAAAAAATATAATATAAGGTAGCAAGTATGTGATAGTATTTTTCAGCAAACTGACATCAAAATCATTGTCATAGTCGGAATAGTAGATTGGGAATTTCGGCTATTTCTCCTGATTCTTCCATCTGAAGTAGTATGTAATATATCAATCGGTATTTTTCTCATATCAAATCATTATCATATTCAAAACGGAATTGTGCATTGGGAATTACGACTATTTCTCCTGATTCTTCCGTCTAAAGAGATGATAACCTCAAACAGTATGCTTGAATCGAGAGAATCAACATAAAAAGATTCACCTGAAGTTCTACTTCCTGAAGACTCAAAGAGCTCTCTTCTAAATTATTCATCTAAGTGATAAAATACTATGAGAAAATTATTTAACAGGAAAATGTATAAAATGATATGAAAAATTACGTTAAGCAAACATATTCATCGATTCACATTGTAACTGCAACAACTATTTCCCGAAATTGATGATCTAAATAATTATGTATTGAATAAATTAATTCAAATTAGGAAAAAAGCGGAAAAAAAACCATTTATAACAACATGATTTTTCGATACCATAATGGTGAGTAGATATTTGGTAAAAGTAAGCTGAGCGGGCTCATAATGAAAAAAATATGTATTTCTACCCACTGAACACGAATCGCGGAGCTCTCAAGTACTTTCTGAAATACAGATCTTCAAGGGTCGAACGAAATTTATTACATGAAAGTTTCATACCAGTCGTAGAGAGAGAAAGGGAATGGGCACATTGTCCAGGGGCCCGGGAGATCAGGAGGCCCTGGGACCTCCTGAAAACAAAACAATATTATTGACGAATTCATTCCAATCGATGAAACGTATATGTGAATTTATTTATTCTAAACTAGGGCCCCACAGTGGTATTCGACTGGAAATATTGCGCAACAAACTTTTGAAATCCGTTGCAGAATAGCCTACGTCTACACATTTGAAAAAAACAAATTTCTTCGCAGTGGAATGCATTTCGCAATCATTTTTATTGAATTATTTTTGGTCATGAGGTACGCCATCTTAAATTATCAAATTTGAACAAGAAATCATATTTTTCTACCCTCAAATCCCCTAAATTTTTAAATTTTTATGAAAAAATCAATATCCTCGACCCCAAAACCCCTTCTTATCAATTTTGAATAAAATCGTACTTTAACCACAAAAACCCTAACCACCATCTTGAATTCATGAATGTTTACAAAATATCATAATATCTGATCCCAAAAACCTCCACATACCAATTTTGATTTTTATTTTTTTTTTTATGTTCTGGTTCCCACGAAAAGGGATATCCTGTAATGTTCGGAGAACATCGTGGGAACCAAGGGAAAGAAGGTAGGAGTTGGTGTTCTTCTTAAATTTCTGGAGGTTGTATGCCTCGGGGAACACCTCCCTAGGCAATGAGTTCCAAAGCCTCGCTGTTCGTTGGATGAACGAGTCTTTGGAAAGTGATGTTCTGCAGGTCTCCAAAGTGACCACGAAGGGGTGTGATGACTGAACTTGACGGGTTAGGGTTAGTCTCGAAGAGACTGCCAAAGCAGGAACGATTGTTGATATTTCAGAAGAGCATCGCCCATGAAAATATCTATAAAATAGAGACAAATCGCCAACTTTTCTACGGTGTTCCAGACAAGTGAGCGAGTTTGTAAGCGAGGCATCACCGACGAGACGAATTGCCCTTTTTTGGACAGAATCCAATAGCCTCAGGATATGTTTCGGTGCCGCGCTCCAAATATGGGAACAGTATTCCAGGACAGGTCGGATCTGTGCCTTATAGATCATAAGCAGCTGAGTGGGGGTGAAATGGCTCTTGGCACGAAACAAAAAACCAAGTTTTTGGGATGCACTTTTGGCAATGGACCTCACGTGATTTTCCCAGGAAAGGTTATTGCTGATAGTAATACCAAGCATCGATATGGATGACTTCAGTGGTATGGTTACTCCTGACAAAGTTATGTTAGGCACAGTGAGATCGGCTTTTTTAGAGAAAAGACATGCTTGTGTTTTGTTTGCCTTGAATTCTACCAAGTTATTAGATCCCCACTCGAGAATTGTTGCTAAGTCCATATTTATATTATTAAGATTTCTTCCTCGTTCATTTCTGGTTTCACGGGCTGATATAGGGGCCCTGGAAGAGAAAGCGGTATGGAGGGTACTATCATCGGCAAAGCTGTGTACTGGACATGAAGTTGCTTTCAACAGGTCGTTGATGTGAAGTAGAAATAGTGTTGGTGCGAGAATGGATCCTTGCGGAACACCAGCATTTATGAGTAGAGTGTCAGATGAAACTCCATCTACCACTACATGGAGAGACCTGTTTGAGAGAAAGCTAGCAAGCAGAGAACACAGCTGAGGGGGCAAGCCATAAGACGGAAGCTTGGCGAGGAGTCCCTGGTGCCAAACTCGATCGAACGCCTTGGAGATATCTAATGCCACAGCTAAAGTTTCTCCATACTTTTCAATAGATAGCTGCCATATATGTGAGACTTAAGCGAGCAGGTCACCAGTTGATCTCTGATGGCGGAAGCCATATTGCCTATCGTTGACAATTCCTGAGTCTTCCAGATATTTCATGAGCTCGATGTTGATGGCTTTTTCCATGACCTTTGAAATAATAGATAGCAGTGCGATAGGTCTGTAGTTGCTAGGTAGGGCCTTTTGCCTTTTTTTAGGGACTGGCTGTACTCTTGCAATTTTCCAATTGGACGGAAATACCCCCAAATTGTAAGAGTGGTTGAACAACTTGCAAAGAACAGGTGTTAGTTCGGGGGCACATTTCTTGAGAACAATCGGCGGGATTCCGTCAGATCCACAGGCTTTGTTGGTGTTGAGACCCAGCAAAATCTTTCTGATAGTACGTTGGCGAAAGGTGATCTCGGGCATGTGACTGTCAATAGGTGTAATGTTCGGGGGTTGTTTTCCCGATGAATCCAGAGTGGAATTTCCAGCAAATAGGTGGCTTTTTCCTGGGCAGTCGTTGCTAGTGTTCCATCTTCTTTGATTAGAGGAGGAAATGAGCTGGAAGTGAAGTTTCTTTCCACAGCTTTGGCGAAAGACCAAAATGAACGGAATCCGTTAGGACATTCAGCAAGTTAAAAATAGGATCGAACCATAATAAAAAACTCCATTTGCCATCTTGGAGCCGCTTTCATTCATATATATATATATATATTCATATATATATATATATATATATATATATATATATATATATATATATATAATATATATATATATATATATATATATATATATATATTTATATATATACAGAGGGCATAGGATATATACACATGAATGAAACCACCTAGATATTCGCAAACTGGCACCCCAATAATTGTTGTGCGAATTACGTCAACAGCGGAGCGGCCGAGCAGGGAAGCATATTGCAGTGTAAGTGTTTAGTTCAACAAAATGAGGGAAAGAACAAGAAAAGTGTTAGAAATTCTATGTTCAAGGAAGAAAAGAAGTAAGTTTATTTACACTTTTTGTATGAAAAATATATTGATTCAAATGGAAAATAAAAAAAATGGCTGCGTTCACAAGATTTTTCATAGTTTTCTGATTTTGAATTCAAGATGGAGGCTACCAGATGGTGGTAGAGGTTTTGTGATTATGGGCCGACTCTATTCAAAATTGGTATGTTGGCGTTTTCGGGGTTGTAGATTATGGATTTTCCATCGAAGTTCATAAATTCGTGAAAGCGGCTCCAAGATGGCGGATGAAGTTTTTTATTATGGTTCGATCCTAAGTAAGTAAGTAAGTTTATCAATATAGGTATCCTAATATACAATATATAAATATAAATGTTACAATATAAATATAAATGTTACATCTTAACAATAATAACATTGTAGTAAAATATTCGCTAAGCAAGAATATGAAATAATATTGAAAAAAAAGAAAATAAATGAAAATTATATTATTTTACCTATTTTATAGTCATAAACAGATGAAATGGTGTAAATATGGTGAATAAACCTTAAACTGATTTAAATATATTTTAATTTAAGGTAATCTATAAGTAATTTTTTGAAATGTATTATAGAACTGCTACTTATAATGTCTTTGGGAAGCTTGTTATATTCAATGAGACCTCGGTGGAATAGTGAATTCATTGATCTCGTGTAATTTGTTCTAGTCACATAAAAATTCATGTTACCTCTTGTAGGGTAATCATGAATTTCATTTTGATAAATGATGAATTGATTGAAGTAAGTTGGTAGTTTTCCTGATATTATTTTGAAAATAAAAATCATAGAATAATAAAACACTCTGTCCTTAACTGATAGCCAATCAAGAACCTGCAGCATATATATTATGGAAGTGTATCTGTTACATTTCAACAATATTCTCATTCCTCTATTTTGCAGTTTCTGCAATGATGAGATACAGTTTGAATTGAGAAGAAATAATAAGGAAGGACAGTAATCAAAGTGAGGTTTGATTATCGTATTGTAAACCGTTAAGGACGTTTGAAATGACAGATATCTGCTGATTCGTGTGAAAAAAAATATTTTTTTTGTAATTTTTTTGTCAATATATTGAAAGGGTTTTTTTAGGTTGAGTGCGTTGTCTATCATAAATCCAAGATATTAAAACTCTTCCACCAATTCAATTGTTTCACCATAGATTTCAATTTTTATCAAGTTTTTATCCAACAAATTGTTTTTATGCTGAGTGGTTATAATCATTGATTTCGTTTTCTTTATGTTGAGTTTCAGTTTATTAATTGTGAGAAATTCTGAGACTTTGCCAGGTGTTCTATTCATTTTTTGAATAGCATTTGGTAGATCAACATCACTTGCTGTTAGTAGGGTGTCATCTGCGAAAAGATTAATAAATTCACATTCCTGAATATAATTGATATCATTCAAGTATAGAATGAACAACAGTGGTCCCAGTACACTCCCTTGCGGAACACCGGTATTGATGACTTTATTAATTGAAAATGTATTATTTATTTTGGTACATTGCGACCTATTTTCCAAATAGCTTTTGAACCAGCTGTAGGTACAATCGGTTAATCCATAATATTGAAGTTTCAAAAGTAGAATAGAAATATCTATGGTTTCAAAGGCTCTCTTGAAATCCAGAAATACTGCTACTACATATTTGTTTGAATCAATATCTATTTTCCATTTTGACAATGTTACTTGTAGGGCAGTTTCACAGGAATAACTAGATCGGAAACCAGATTGATATTCCATTAGGAGTTTATTTTCATTAATATAGTCCAAAAGTTGGCTGTGAGCGGTTAGTTCAAGTACTTTTTCCAAGCATGGTAGTGTATTAATTGGTCGAAAATTAATAGCTTCACTAGTATTTGCTATTTTGGGTACTGGGACAACTGTGCTATTCTTGAGTTGTTGCGGGAAAACTCCGGTTTCCAGAGAGATATTAACAAAGTTCAAAATAACAGGACCAATAACATCAAACACATTTTTTTAAATTTTGTTGTTGATAATATCCGAATTGCATTTATTGTCTAAGTTACTTATTATGATTTTCAATTCTTTTAAAGTCAGTGATTTAAATGATGAGAATTTGTATTGAATTCTGGGTAAATTTGTATAAGACCACGGGAGAGAAGGTGGAATTCCATCTCTAATTGATACAATACTTTCAATGGAAAAAGAAATGAAAATTTCAGCTTTATCATGATCTGTTACAGCTTTTGTTGTCATTTGACCTGTTTCAAAAATTATTTGATTTGCGATAGCGGGATTTTTTGGTTCTATTAGAGTTTTTAGTGTTTCCCACATTTTTTTTGGGTTGTGTGAACAATTGTCAATTTTTGTTTTATAATACTCATTTTTTTTATTTTGAGAAGATTAACAACTTCATTTCTACAATTCTTATATGTGATCCAGTTCATTTGTTTAAGGTTCACATCATCACCATTTCTAAATGCTTTATAAGCCCTGTCCCTCGATTTGCTTAGTTTAACAACTTCATGGTCATACCAAGGCAATTGATTTCCCTTAATTTTATATGAGATTAATGGAGAGATGATCTTTATTTGCGTCCCAATATTTTCATAATGTTGTCGTAAATCACATCAACATCTATTGAATTTAAATTCCAATTGCAAAGTATCAATTGATTATTCAGTAAATCTGGATTTCTTGTACTAAAATTTCTATATGTTTTGATAGAATCATCATTAGATATGGATGTATTTCTGATAGAGACTGAAATAATGCTATGGTCAGTTATTTTTGGAGTTTTATGTACCTCATAAAAACAGTCAGTTCTGTTACTTAAAACATAATCGATCAATGAGCTGCTAGTGTTAGTTACTCGGGTAGGTTCATTAACTAGTTGATCAACCCCATTGATGGTTATGAAATTTTTAAACTGTTGAACGTTATTGTCATCTATGTTGAAGAAGTTCAAGTTGAAGTCCCCCACCAGAATACATCGATTTTTCTCATTGAAAAAATTTTCTGCCCAAGTTTCAAAGTGTTCAAAAAAGTTACTGAAATTAGAACTAGGTGAACGATATAGGCATCCTGAAAGTAAATTTTCGCCCTGAATTTTAAGTCTTATTACTAAGCACCAATAAACTTTATCTATACAAATGTTTTTATAAATTTTGAAGACATACTCATTTCTTAAATATATCACGACACCTCCAGTATATCTGTTAGATGAATCACATCTCACAATTTTGTATCCATCAATCTCAAGTTCAAAATCTTCCATGTCACAGGTTGTACGTGTTTCACTAAGTAAAAGAATAGACGGTTGATAACATATGATGTCATGGATCAGTTGGTCGTGGTTGGCCATCAAACTTTGGATATTGGCATATATGATGTCACTATTGAAGGATATATCAGGATATTCAGTATTTATTTTTTTTTCTCTCTAGGAGATACATCTACTATTGTAGGTATATTATTTATATAACGAATTCTTTTGTTATTTATTCCTTGGGAAGTGAGTTCAGCAAGTTTAGCCTTGACCGAAAGATAATAGTCTCTTTGTAATTTAGTTTGATCCCCAAAAATTATGATTCCAGTAGCCTTAATCATATTTTTGTTTCTAAGAATTTTCAAGGCATCCTCGCTGTTCTTAAGAACAACTTTGATTGGTCTGTTTCTACCATTTACTAATTTACCAATTCGGAATGTTTTCTTGATCGTTACTTCTTCAGTTCAGTTCAGTTCTGCTGTATGGGGTCGGCTTTAGAATAGCCCATGGTAAATCCTGCCTGTCGTAAGAGGCGACTAAAAGGATAACGGTAGGTGGAAGATGGTCTCATCGCCCGGTGAAATACCACCATATCGACTTTGTGTGCTGTGAAATGGATCATTCCATGTTTCAGTGTTCGGTCGATACTTTCCGGTCTCCCTCTTTCCTTTTCCCCAATTCCTCCTTTATTTTCAGGTGCATCCTGATAGTGATAATAATGAAGTCTCCTAGAGTGAAACACTCCGGAAGCAAAATACCTCTCCATTCGGATTTCCGGGCGAGAGGTACTCGAGGGGACTCAACATTAAAGATTAATTTTTGCAACATCCGCGGACTCAACAAGAACATCAATGACGTCCAACATCACCTACAGACGGAAAAACCGGATATTCTGGCTCTAACAGAAACACAAGTAAACTCGTCCACCAACAAGGTCCATATGCTTTGTCCTGGTTACGAACTCCATTCTCGATTCAGGTTCAAAGGTGGAGTCTGCCTTTACGCTAAGGCTAACCTTTCATGCCAGCGTGAAGAGATTTTGGAACCGAAAGACTTTGATGTGATGTGGTTCAAGCTATCTGATACCAAACTGACTAAGTTCCTCTGCTGCCTTTACCTATCACCTGATGAACCTCATGTTGGGGATGCAAACTTACATATCGAATACCGAAAGAAGAACATCATCCGATAAGACCTGGTTCAACAGAAACTGCTCTAGAGTTGTGGCTTCCAAACAGGCAGCATACCATCGATGGCAAAAAAAAGGGGGGCCCTGAGACCAGAGCAGCATATGTCGAGGCTAGAGGTATATGCAAAGAGACAATAGAATGCTCGAAAGATGCCCACAATGCCAAAATAAGATCAAAACTTGCTGAATGTCCTAACGGATCCCGTTCATTTTAGTCTTTCGCCAAAGCTGTAAGAAAAAACTTCACTTCCAGCTCATTTCCTCCTCTAACCAGAGAAGATGGAACACTAGCAACGACTGTACAGGAAAAAGTCAATATCTTTGCGCACCTATTTGCTGGAAATTCCACTCTGGATTCATCGGGAAAACAACCCCCGAACATTACACCTATTGACAGTCACATGCCCGAGATCACCTTTCGCCAACGTACTATCAGAAAGATTTTGCTGGGTCTCAACACCAACAAAGCCTGTGGATCTGACGGAATCCCGCCGATTGTTCTAAGAAGTGCCCCGAACTAACACCTGTTTTTTGCAAGTTGTTCAACCACTCTTACAATTTGGGGTATTTCCGTCCAATTGGAAAATTGCAAGAGTACAGCCAGTCCCTAAAAGGCAAGAAGGTCCTACCTAGCAACTACAGACCTATCGCACTGCTATCTATTATTTCAAAGGTCGGAAAAAGCCATCAACATCGAGCTCATGAAATATCTGGAAGACTCCAGGAATTGTCAACGATAGGCAATATGGCTTCCGCCATCAGAGATCAACTGGTACCTGCTCGCTTACGTCTCACATATATGGCAGCTATCTATTGAAAAGTATGGAGAAACTTTAGCTGTGGCATTAGATATCTCCAAGGCGTTCGATCGAGTTTGGCACCAGGGACTCCTCGCCAAGCTTCCGTCTTATGGCTTGCCTCAGCTGTGTTCTCTGCTTGCTAGCTTTCTCAAACAGGTCTCTCCATGTAGTGGTCGATGGAGTTTCATCTGACACTCTACTAATAAATGTGGTGTTCCAAGGATCTATTCTCGCACCAACACTATTTTACTCTACATCAACGTCGTTGAAAGAACTCCATGTCCAGATACACAGCTTTGCCGATGATAGTACTCCATACCGCTTTTCTCCAGGCCCTATATCAGCCCGTGAAACCAGAAATGAACGAGGAAGAAATGTTAATAATATAAATATGGACTTAGAACAATTCTCGAGTGGGGATCTAATAACTGGTAGGATTCAATGCAAAAAACACAAGCATGTCTTTTCACTAGAAAATCCGATCTCACTGTGCCTAACATAACTCTGTCAGGAGTAACCATACCCACTGAAGTCATCCATATCGATGCTTGGTATTACTATCAGCAATAACCTTTCCTGGGAAAATCACGTGAGGTCCATTGCCAAAAGTGCATCCCAAAAACTTGGTTTTTTGTTTCGTGCCAAGAGCTATTTCACCCCCACTCAGCTGCTTATGATCTATAAGGCACAGATCCGACCTGTCCTGGAATACTGTTCCCATATTTGGAGCGCGGCACCTAAACATATCCTGAGGCTATTGGATTCTGTCCAAAAAAGGGCTATTCGTCTCGTCGGTGATGCCTCGTTTACAAACTCGCTCACTTGTCTGGAACACCGTAGAAAAGTTGTCGATTTGTCTCTATTTTATAGATATTTTCATGGGCGATGCTCTTCTGAAATATCAACAATCGTTCCTGCTTTGGCAGTCTCTTCGAAATTAACCCGTCAAGTTCAGTCATCACACCCCTTCGTGGTCAGTTTGGAGACCTGCAGAACATCACTTTCCAAAGACTCGTTCATCCAACGAACAGCGAGGCTTTGGAACTCATTGCCTAGGGAGGTGTTCCCCGAGGCATACAACCTCCAGAAATTTGAGAAGAACACCAACTCCTACCTTCTTTCCCTTGGTTCCCACGATGTTCTCTGAACATTACAGGATATCTTTTTTCGTGGGAACCCGAACATAAAAAAAAGAAAGGTCACCGAGTATTTTCCTTACACATTCAGTATCTTCATTTAATCTATTTGGAAGACTGTTTTGACTTGACTCTTGAATGTTACATATTATAATGTTTGATGCTCTACTCTGTCTTTCCTGTATCTCTTGGACAACAGTGTTAAGGTTACCATCCATATTCTCTTCTTTAGCTTTCAATAGCATTTCCTGTAAATTTTTATTTTCATCCATCAACTTTTTGTTGATTTCTAGTACCTCATTTAATTTTCCAACGATTCCGGGTACTTTTTTGAAATTTTCCTTACAACTGGTACAGAAGTAAAGCAGACTACGTTTTTGAATTATAATAGCTCTTAATTCAGAGGGAGCAAGGTCAGCACATTTTTCATGAACCATTTCCGCACAGCAATCACAGATAGTTATCTTTTCATTATCATTTTTGTTTATTTCTGAATCACACCTAGCACACCTAATTCCGGCCCTGGTCTATTTATTTGTAAATGGATTTGCTTCAGTTTCCTTTCTTTTTTTGGCTTGGAGATACGGTTTTTTTGCTGGTGACAACAAAAAGTGTTTACACTCTTGAATTATATTGATTATGCTAGTCAAATGCAATTTTTGGCACTTTGCAAATGAGAATCACCATTCTTTTCTTATACACTTGTTCCCCATACTTGCATGATTATTCAGTGAAAAAATTAAAATATTCGATAGTCTTTATCTAAAGTAAACGCTACGTGCATGAGGAGCACATTAAAGTCTATCTATCTATTGTAACTTTTTTAGGTTATTCAAAATTGGTATGTGGAGGTTTTTGGGATCGGATATTATGATATTTTGTGAACATTCATGAATTCAAGATGGTGGTTGGGGTTTTTGTGGTTAAAGTCCGATTTTATTCAAAATTGATAAGAAGGGGTTTTGGGGTCGAGGATATTGATTTTTTCATAAAAATTTAAAAATTTAGGGGATTTGAGGGTAGAAAAATATGATTTCTTGTTCAAATTTGATAATTTAAGATGGCGTACCTCATGACCAAAAATAATTCAATACAAATCATTGCGAAATGCATTCCACTGCGAAGAAATTTGTTTTTTTCAAATGTGTAGACGTAGGCTATTCTGCAACGGATTTCAAAAGTTTGTTGCGCAATATTTCCAGCTTCGAATACCACTGTGGGGCCCTAGTTTAGAATAAATAAATTCACATATACGTTTCATCGATTGGAATGAATTCGTCAATAATATTGTTTTGTTTTCAGAGGTCCCAGGGCCTCCTGATCTCCCGGGCCCCTGGACAATGTGCCCATTCCCTTTCTCTCTCTACGACTGGTATGAAACTTTCATGTAATAAATTTCGTTCGACCCTTGAAGATCTGTATTTCAGAAAGTACTTGAGAGCTCCGCGATTCGTGTTCAGTGGGTAGGAATACATATTTTTTTCATTATGAGCCCGCTCAGCTTACTTTTACCAAATATCTACTCACCAAAAATGCTCATTATGGTATCGAGAAATCATGTTGTTATAAATGGTTTTTTTCCGCTTTTTTCCTAATTTGAATTGATTTATTCAATACATAATTATTTAGATCATCAATTTCGGGAAATAGTAGTTGCTGTTACAATGTGAATCGATGAATATGTTTGCTTAACGTAATTTTCCATATCATTTTATACATTTTCCTGTTAAATAATTTTTTCATAGTATTTTATCACTTAGATGAATAATTTAGAAGAGAGTTCTTTGAGTCTTCTGGAAGTAGAACTTCAGGTGAATATTTTTATGTTAATTCTCTCGATTCAAGCATACTGTTTGAGGTTATTATCTCTTTAGACGGAAGAATCAGGAGAAATAGTCGTAATTCCCAATACACAATTCCGTTTTGAATATGATAATGATTTGATATGAGAAAAATACCGATTGATATATTACATACTACTTCAGATGGAAGAATCAGGAGAAATAGCCGAAATTCCCAATCTACTATTCCGACTATGACAATGATTTTGATGTCAGTTTGCTGAAAAATACTATCACATACTTGCTACCTTATATTATATTTTTTTTACAACCTGTATTTCTCCTATTGCTGAAATTAATTATGAAATCAATTTGTGAATCAACTAATAATACTGAAATACAATAAATGGCTGTAGGTTATGAACGAATATATTATCTTCCAGAAACCATTTTTTATTCATCAATAACTTTTTCCATACCTTGGTAGTAATGATATTAGATGAAGGAAGTGTCTTCGAATTTATCCAACTGATATCTACTATTTCAATACATTATTCCAGGGATCCTGCATACTAACTCAAAAGTTTTATCAAGTTTATTGAATGTTTTTCGCTTAAGGTCCCCAGATGCTGACCAAAATACAAACAAGCAAAAGGTATTACAATTTGAAACGTCTTTATTGAAAATTTATAGATTACACTTCATCAAAGCTTTTGCATAAAATTATTGACTTATACCTATAATCGCAGCAACTGAACACAATGAATATTATTAAATATTTTCAAAATGGTTTTTTATTTTCACTATTCGTCATATCTATATCATAAATTATTTTTTAATCAGATGATTCTAAACTGCAATTGAAATGTATCAAAAATCCATTTAGTGAAATCAGGAAGAAAATTCTTTATAAATTTTACTAATTGCAATGAAAGCCGTTTCATGGAGTGTGAAGGTGAAATTAATTATATATCTATGTCTTCATAAGATGGATATGAAAAATTATAATAATCGTTGATAAACATATTTTATATATTCAGGATTCCTTCAAAGAGCCAAAGACAAAAAACAATAACAATTTCCTTATATATTTACAATTTTGAATTTATCTCTTCTTATGAGAATTCAATTATTACTGAGTAATTGAGAGTTGAAGATTGACCTTGTCACAAACTCTGTTGAATCAAAACAGATTTTGGAACAGAATAATTTGCACCTCCTTACTAGAATCCATAGTATTTTTATGTAAAATTTGTTTTCAATTCGAATACAAAAGCGACAAGCTTTTGAATCTCTAATTCACGGAATAACCTACTTCGCCCATCCAAAGCAATTATTTTCACTTTTTAGTGCATTTGAATAAAAGCTTGTCTTTGAAAAGGTTTTTCATTAATTATTTTCATTTGTGCTTTTAAGTACTCAAGTACGCCTTAATCTATGCATTTTTGTTGAAGCATCGTTATTATGGGACCTTTTCTCCTGTAAGTTCTGAGCTATCTAGTCCTCCAATGAGGAGACCATCTAAAGATTATTTCATCCGCCATCTTGGAGTTGCCCTCTTCAATTTATGAATTTCAACTAAATATAAATAATCTCCAACCAAATCCATAATCTCCGACCCCAACAACTACGACATACCAATTTTGAATCGAATGGGGCCATTATTACAAAACTCAATCTTGAATTTGTGAATATTGATGAAAAATTAATAATCTTTGACCCCTAAAACCCCACATACCAATTTTGAATAGAATCGGACCATAAACACAGAGATCATCGGCCATCCTGTAGCCGCCATTTTGATCCATATGAATTTTGAAGAAAAATTCCTAATAGTCGACCTTGAGAACCCCCACATACCAATTTTGAAATTTTGAATCGAATCGGACCATTACTCAAATCTCGTCCGCCATCTTGGAGCGCCATTCTGTTTTTTTTTTCTCTGGCAAAAATTTCATGAGCCGCCATTTCAATTTCATAAATTTCAACGAAAAATTCATAATTTCTGACTCCAAAAACCCCCACATACAAATTTTCAATCGAATCGGACCATGATCAGAAAACTTGTCTGTCATCTAAAATTTTTGAATTTTGACAAACAATTCGAAATCTCCGTCCCCGAAAACCCACACACACCAATTTTTTATCGAATCGTACCATAATCACAAAACTCGTCCGCTATCTTGCAGCCGCCATTTTGTTTTGATAAAGTAAAAAGCACTCCAAACTTTTTTATATTCAAACAAGTGATTGATTATTTGTTACTTTCTACAAAAAGGTGTTTTTAATTTTTTTAACTATAACTATTCCATTTCGCCTTCTCTGAATCTCTCATGGGACACCGTATAATATTACCTGCGAGTGGGAATAAAATACTCAGAGCACTACTTTCAAAATTTCACCAATAAATTTGACAAGATTGGCGGGCGGCATTATGATATTCATTTAAAAAAAAAATACACATAGGAGGCCGCAATTATTAGGTTTCTCGTGAGAGCCAGAACACCAAGAATTTCAATATACAATAAACGCAGTGGTGCCACTTATATATTGATTATTGTGAGTATCAGTCAATGCAACATCTATATATATATATATATATATATATATATATATATATATATATATATATATATATATATATATATATATTTTTGAATATCAGTATTCAAATCAGTAGCAGAGAAAATGTAGAAAATCAAAGAAATTGATAAATTATTTTTCACACTCAAAATCAACACTTTATTTATATCTTAACCATAACAACCAAATTATTCAAAACAATAAATCTCAATGAAATCTTCAATTCAACCCTCCCCTTATTTCATTTAGATTTTGAATTTTAAGTTGTGTTCGGGCGGAAGAAATCTTCTCCTTGGTCAAAGGCTCCGTGAGAATGTCAGCTAGTTGTAAATTAGATTCCACATAATCAATTTTGACGACTCCATTTTCAGAGGCTTCGCGAACAAAGTGATACGGGATATCAATATGCTTTGTTCTCTTGTGGAACTCAGGATTATTACCAAGCTTTATCGGACTGTGATTGTCCACTTTCATGATTGTTACACCTTCTTGAGAAAAATTGAGTTCTTCTAACAAATGCCGTAACCATAAAATTTCTTTCACTCCTACTGACAGAGCAATATACTTGGCTTCAGTAGTCGATAGAGCAACAACTTGTTGTCTCTGAGAAGCCCAAGTAACTGGTGACTCGTTCAAGAGAAAAATATAACCACTTCTTGATTTTCTGGTATCCAAATCTCCACCGAAGTCTGCATCTGTATAGCCTATCAGTTGAAAGTTTGGTTTGCCAGTTTTGCTGTATACAATACCATAATCTATGGTAGCTTTCAAATATCTGAAGATCTTTTTCACTGCATTCCAGTGCGAATGATCGAAATTATGACAAAATTGACTCACAAAGCTAACAGCATAAGCTATGTCAGGACGTGTATTCATGGCAATATACAAAAGAGTTCCAACAGCTTCTCTGTATGGAATATTCTTCAAAGTTTCATCAATTTCCCTTGTATCAATTGGCTTTCTCAGACTATCTCCTGGTTCAGCGGGTACGGATGAGTTTTTACATTCCAACATGTTGAACTTTCTGAGGGATTTATTGATAAAAGCTTGTTGAGTAATAGAAATTGATTCTACATTTCTTTTCATTTCAATACCGATGTAACATCTTGCATCTCCGATCGTTATTTCAAAATTTTCAGACAGATTTGACAATATTTTTTCGATGACACTTTTTGACTTTGTCAAAATCAAACCATCGTCAACGTACAAAGCCAAGTAGATTTTGAAACCGTCGATATCACCAACAAATATACAGGGATCTGCATCAATTTGTTTCATATCAAATCTTTGTAAAAACTGTTTGAATTTTAAATTCCAGCATCTGGGGGATTGCTTTAGCCCGTAAGACTTCTGTTGAGTTTGCAAACGAAATTATCTTTAGACAGCAAATTATCTTCTTCGAAGCCTTGCGGTTGTTCCATATATATTGTCTCTTCTAATTCCCCATATAAAAATGCAGTTTTTACGTCTTCATTCATTGCAGTTGTCCACCTTTTAGAATGTCTCGATTTCATAGCTTCTTCGAAGGTGGCAGGATTTCCAATCTCGACTAACATCGCATTATGAAAATAATCTGGAGATTTTATTTTTGACCGATCTCTCAGCTCATATGAATTATTTTCGATATCATCATTGCTGCTTCTGATTGTTCTTTCTGTGGAACATTCATTTTCCTCGTTATTTCCGTTTTCGTTTTCATCAATTTCACTTTCATTTCCGAATTTCAGTTTAAAAATCACCCTGTTTTCAACTTTCCTCGTGTAAATGTGTTATCTTTTGTTTCATCAAACTTCACATTGGCACTGACATTGATTTTTCTTTTTTCAGGATCCCAGAGTCTATAATTGCATGAGTCTTTTTCATATCCGACAAAAATCTTTTTCTACTTCTAGGTGTCCACTTCTTGGCTAGTTCTTTAGGACAATGCATGTAAGCAACAGCACCAAATACTTTCGTATTTTTTATGTTGGGTTTCATGCCAAACCAGTTTTCGTATGGTGTCACATCAACAGATTTCCTCGAAAGTGTTCTATTCAGAATGTAAACTGCGGTACTTACAGCTTCAGCCCATAATTCACATGAAACATTTCGTGCATATAACATTGATCGTGCACTTTCTGTAATAGTTCGTATTTCCCGCTCAGATTTTCCATTCTGTTCATGCGCATAAGGTGCCGATGTTTCATGAACAATACCTTCCTTTTTGAAAATATTTGTCATATCTTTGTTGATATATTCCTTTCCACAATCTGAACGAAGAACTTTTATCACATTTCCTGTTTGTCGTTTTACTAGATTTTTGAATTCCTTGAATTTCTCACATACTTCAGATTTGTATCTGAGAAAATAGACTATTCGAAATCCAGTACAATCATCTTTGAAAAGCAAAAAATATTTTGATCCACTTGGTGACATCACGTTCATTGGTCCACATACATCTGTATGAATGAATTCACCAGGATTGTAGGCTCTTGCTCTGGTACTTTCAGAAAAACTTCTTCGACATTGTTTACCGAACTGGCAGCCTTCGCAAATGGAATTATCTTCCCCTTCTATTCTTGCTCCTTCAACGGCTCCACTTTCAATCGTATCTTTCACATATTTTCATTTATATGACCAAGCCTTTCATGCCATAGCTTGAGATTACCAACTGTTACATCCCCAACTATTATTTAGGAATAATCATTATCTCACCTCGGCTAAACTACGGTCAAGCCGTTGTTTCGTTATCAAAATATTAACCCTCTTGTAACGCCACTGGGTTGGGATAAATCGTTACTCCATATAATTAGCCTGAGACGCTAAGGACGCTTCTAGTCTAGAAAGCCTATACTCGATTAGTCCTTTGTTGAAAAGTTGCTCGAAAAACTACGACTTTGTTGGGTATTAGCAGCAATTTATAAAATAATTTATTCGCACTGAAGTTAACGGACATGAGCGGCTATATCCATTACCTTCTTTCTAACACCCAGGGAACATAGGTTGTTTATTTAGAAGTATGTACCGTTCGCTGAACTCTATATCAATAAAAAGGCACTGGGAATCATAAAACTTATATTCATAACCGAAATTATACATAAGATAAAACAAAAAAAAAGAAGACACATTACACTGTTATCCTTAGGATGCAACTTTTGTGGTAACTTTCAAAAAAAAAAAAACTGTTAATAATGGGGATAGAAAAATACAATAAAATAACAAAAAAACTGCACTTCCTATAAGCACTTTCCGTTCATTCCTGTATAACCCATTCCTCTCTTTATAGACTGAGTCACCTTTTTACCAAAAGTAAATTGACAAAATTATTGTATAGGACATAGATAAACAAACAAATAAGAACACAAAGAAAACATTTGATATAGGTAACAACATGCCAAATTTTTACTTGCGATTTCTCGGTACCATGGATTGTGAACTTAAAGGCAAATGGCCATGGATTAGTACCTCTCGACAATGTTTCGTTTTATGGGAGATATATGTATGCATAACATGTATATTAAGAAAAGCATATACTAGTAATAGAAAACCAAAACATTAATTTCAATAATAGGAATTCATTACCTAGGTCGAATTGTCCAGTTTCCTTCCTTGGGTCGCACTCGAAGAGTTCCACGATTTACCGGATTATTATCTCAGACGCTTGTCATGGTTCGTTACCGGATCAAGTTACAGGATGAATTATTTGCTCATTTTTTTATGGACATCAGCAAAGAGACGTCATTTGATCGAGAGATCGCACAACACTGGAAAAGTAATTTCGACTGGAGTACTTTTGTGTTTACGACGCATGAAATGAACTATTGTTAGAGTGATTAGAATTTCCCGTAATTATGCTGTGAAATATTGTTTTTACACTGACTCTAGTTAAAAGGATGCCATGTTAGTATTTCTTTACTTGAGATGGTTTTTACACGTGGAGATTTTATTTCTCGTGACATTTTCACTAGTACTAATATGAATGCATATTATATTTCTTCTCGTATGATATACGTGATTACTCCACGGACTACTGTTCTGAACTAACTTCACTCTTCATGCTCTCGTTGTCTTTTATAATATCTTCGATCGGAAGCTGGGGCGGGACTTAGTGTGTTTTATGAGTATTTTCAATGAGGGGACATCGTAAAAATGATAAGGATTCTGTTTGTCTAACCCGTTCTCGCTTATCTTATGTTATGGATAATATTTTACTGCC
Organism: Gonioctena quinquepunctata; assembly: GCA_018342105.1. NCBI lineage: Eukaryota > Metazoa > Arthropoda > Insecta > Coleoptera > Chrysomelidae > Gonioctena > Gonioctena quinquepunctata. The sequence goes on from JAFIRS010005133.1 coordinate 49,567, forward strand.
TGACAGGTAGTTACGGAATTTGTCGGTTAATCTGGGAAATAATGACCAACAAGTGTGTTTATGAATTTCTCGGTGGCTGTTTCTTGTGATTTATGAGTTAGATACGGCTCTTAATGATGTGGGCTGGTGTGCCTGTCGGTTATCGGGATTGTTTTAATGGCCTTGTTTGTGTTATTGACTTTGGACGGGTGTTAGAATTATGGATTCGTTTTCGGTAGTGAAATAAAGCTGATTGTCTTATCTATCAGTGCCGTTGAATAGTGGATGATACCCAGGGGCAGGTTTGAATTCTGGTGTTTAAAGGATTGATCATAACAAATCGACCCTGCCCGGTTAAAAAAGGTCTCTACTTTGAATATTAGGACCTTTTGTTTCATTATTGAATTAAAGTATTTGGTTCCATGTTTTATGGTAGGAAATCACCTTTTGTTGTTACCTATAAAATGATAGTCTGTGCTGAGTATGGTATTCATAATTTCAGAGGTTTATTATAACTAATAAAATAATAAAAGTAAACAAAATACTATACACATAAAGCACAAGTTGGCATGTACGAAGTTGGAAGAGAAACAATGTCTGTTCACTGTATAAGAGTTCATAAAACTAAAAATAATAATAAAAGTGATAAGTACACAAAATTTTACAACTGGACCTGCATAAAACTTGAATAGGAAGTTCTGTCTCGTCACCATTTAAGAGTTCAGGTGAGCCTGAGGACCGGTATCTGTCACTCGGTCGGGAGTGACATGGCGATGTTGAACGCCTGAGTGATTATGCTCGAACTGGCAGCTAGGGCATCACTTGGGCTGTCATCAGAATCATCATCCGGGGAGGTGTAGTCGGCTACAGTTCTTGGGACGTAGCTGGCGACTCGGTTGGGTAGGGAGTCCAGTCTATTCTTCCGTCGGGTGGTGCGTGTCGGTTTCGATCGTCGGTGCAAACCTGACAAGTGCATACGGGCTTCGGAGGTGTGTTCGCAGGATTGTCATTGGACCAGGGTTTTCGGTGGTGCAGTGGAAACAATCACACTGGGTAATGTTTCTGGTGTCCAGTAATCTCATGTATTCCGCATGATGGCGATTGAAATGCAAAATAGAGAAGGATATGTAAGTGCGCACGTGCTCGGATGGCGGCTTCTGCATCCACGTATTCACGTCGTAGAGCAGATTGTTTACGGATGCCTTCAGGATGCTTCGCCTCGTGTCGAAACTGGAAATTTCTTTTACGGAGTCTAGCAGCATCTCCATGGGGTAGCTAGTGTTGGTAACTTTTTGAGCACGACTGATTGTATAAACAAAAGATTTGTTGGCTGATTAACGTGGTGTTTCGTGTAAGAGTTCGAGCACAATAATGTTCAATCTAGTCCCAGCACGTATTTATATAGACTCGATATCTCTTTATTTTAATTCTCACTAGGGGTTAATTGTTTATGGGGTCAGCTTTAGCGTCTTTCGGAGTTATCTTATCTTAGGAATGAGGCACTTATTTTTAATATTCATTGGAAAAGGGTCCCCTTTTCTTAGCTTCACTATCACGAACTGGGAAAAGATTATTTTTATTTGTGACGGGACGTGAGGATCACATTATTTATAGTAATTTTAGGTCAAGCGTCGCGTAGAGGTAATAAAATGTCCTTATTTATTTTGATTATATATTTTTCGTTTCTTGGGTCCAAGATAGGCCTTTGAATGGATGTGATTTTATCGTCGCATAAATTGTTTCTTTCGGCTGATGGGGTGGTATCTCAATGCCAGTCTGGGTAGGTTGAGATTCAATAACCGTGAGATTGTTATCCGTCGACATTTCTGCAGGAACTTGTCGGGTAATTTATGGTTGATTACAAGTAGAGTCAACGTATCCCAGAAAGCTGCGATTACATGGTAGGTACATCCAGTGATTCTGTGTATGGCTATCATGTTTATGGCTGTTTCCATACAGAATTTTATTATCCTTATGCAAAAATATATCCCTAAGAAACTGCTGGTTACGTCTCCAATGAAGGTGAATACTCCATATATTTTTTTCATAGTGCTGTTGGCTAGTTTCTCTATCTCCTCGGGGTTGAACAGGTTTAACGTAGAGAAACCCTGATTTGATACGGGCTTATTGGCCATTTTGTTAATCAGAATATTATTTACTGCTTGTCTTTCGGACGAAAAAAGTATTATTTCTTGGGCTTGTCTCATTTCTTCTGTTGTGTATATCCCACCATCACCAATAGGTTGTATTCTGGCTAGTTGCATTTGTTGTTCTTCACTTATGGATAATTCTACAGGATTTCCTGCTATGGGATAGGGTCGTAGGCTAACCAAGTACCTTCTATATAATATTTGGCGAATGATTGAAGAACATCGATCTGTTGTCCTATTTCCTGTATAGTTCGTGTTAATAGCCATAAAATATGTTTTGTTTAAATATGTCACAGGCAACTCTTGATAACAGTTTTTTTCTCTCCTGATTTGGACTATAACAGGTGTGCATTTCAACAAATATAGTACTTCCATTTATTTTTTGCAATATACCCTGGGTCTTGGGATAGTAACTGTGATATGAGATTCGGAGATTGTTGTGCCATCAATAATCTATTCTTGAGAATTTCTCTTTTTTAATACACCTTCGGTGAATAGTGTCGGCGAGCATCGTGTTCATACTCCTCTTAAACGATTGCTCGATATATAAAAATTCAATTTACATATGTTATTATATCGGCAGTTAGCTCACCTGAAGTAATAGCGAAATGTAATTGAGATGCGATCATATTGAATGGAAATACGATTGATTAATATACTGGAATGCACTGTCAACCACATATCAAAATAACAATTCGCTTCTTTCTAATTAACTGCACGCAAATAGTTTCGTCCTGTCTTCAATAACCATGTATTGGTTTATGTCCGTCTGACTTAGTTTCTCTATTATTTTAGTTGCTTTTCCTTCGTAGAGTTGGCGGTACCTTTACATTCATGAGGTTTTATAGGGTCCAGGCTATTTCTCCTTGGAACGCATCCATACAATATCCTGTACTAAATTCGCAAGAGAGTTGGTTCTCCAAACTAATTGTATTGGTATCCAAGTGTGCGATGGCGGAATAATCTTTCAAGATGATCTTTGCGGTTGCAGTAACCACAACATCTTTATATACCTTACGTTGGAAGGTATAAGTGGCACCTATGGCATTTACCATTTTCCTCTAATTCTCCGGCTATCACGATTCTCGCGGTTTGTGTGGTGTTGGGCTGTAATTTGATTATATCTCTAGAAAAACCTCTGTATTCCAAATACTGATGTATCTTTAAGCATTCTGATTTTCCTACGGTTTGCATAAATGTAATCAGGCTATCCGGTATTATCGCTGAGTGTGAGAACATGCCACAATGAACCATCAGTTGAGTAATTTCTACTAAACAGGACTTTACATGAATGGTCTCAAATTTCTGTTTCTCAACCGCGTATACACGAAGATCCTGCACTCTGTATGCATTGGATAATTCGGGACATTTTTGTACATCTCTTAACGATATCGCAGTAATATTGGCGGTTGGATTTCGACAGTCGTAGGCTATTAATCCAGCTGTACCGGGAATTTCATAATTAAAATAACAGTCCCCAGTATCAAGATTATTTTAACTGCGACTTTGACCTGTTAATTCTTATCGTTTCATTTTCGGTCGATACGGAATCGGCTAACACATCTGGACTAAATCCATCGTTGGGCCCATTGCCTACACTTGTTCCTTAATGTCGAGTGTTTGACCTGCGTATCTTGCCCTTTTGAACGATTACTTCATATCTTGTTACAAAGCAGATGTCTCGGAGATTTGTGAAGAAGGGACTATGGATTTTCGGAGGGTGTGACCGCGCTGCAGGTATAATGGTTCAATGTTTATAATCACGGCTATTAACTTCACTTATCGTTCAGCTGACCGGGTTAGGTTAGCGGTATAGTCTCGTGTTTTCTCCGCACTGGTTCACTTGGTATGGTTGTCTCTATTAACGTCCCAGGATAATAGACCAATTTGAAACTATGTTTTGGCAAGGAAAGCAAAATTTTTTTTTTTTTTTTAATTTAGGTCACGGTTAATCCTATACATACATACATCTCCTAGTTTTTCTCAATTAATTAAAATATATATACAAACATATCTTTAATACATTCCCAGCGCATTTCATTTTACATAAAGTATTGTTTTTACTGATGTTTGCCTGTTTTTGACAAAATCCAAGGTTCCTCAGGTACCTGTCCCCGCGACCTTGTTTGGTAACCATGAGTTACTTCAGGGACGCTTTCCCGATCTTCGTCCGATGTTTCACTGGGATTACTACTCGAAACTTTCCACATTTTTAGGGGTAGTTCGTCTTGCCTAGGCGTTAGCGCTATTCCCGAAACGGGTTCAGTTCCTACACATCTTCGTTTCCTACACGTGTTTCATGGATGCTATTTAAATTACGATGTTTTCCAACTCTTCGGGAGTGATACAATAATTCATGTCCAACATTTCGGGTTCTTTTTGTATACGCTGAGGCATTTGCTCCACTTTCCTTAGGAATCTCTTCTTTGACGGATTTTCTACAGTCTTCGAGGATTTCTATATTCTTATAAACTTTCAGTCGATTTGCGTGTACCACTTGGCTTTTGGTTTTCCTACCTGTTGTATTTCAAAATTGACAGGTGATAATTTTCTTAAAATTCTCCACGGTCCGGTATATCGTGGTAACAATTTTCGAGCTGCTTTTGACCTGTCTGACATTGGGAGGTGTCTTTAAAATGCTAACGATCCTATGGGAAACTCTTTTAATTTAGCCTTTTATTGAAATTTCGGTGTGATTTTTCCGCGGCAGTTTCTACGGATGTTCGGGCTTTTGATGGGCAACTTGCAATCTGGACCATTTCTGAGGCGTAATTTTCTGAGGTATCATACCTTATAGGGTGCTCTTAATGTTAGGTGATGTGGTAGTAGCAGTCTCTCCAAACATTAAGAAAAAGGGCTTTCCTGTGTGGATGAATGAATCTGATTTCTATAGCCACAAGAGCATACGGTAACTGTTCGTCCCAATCGGATTGTTGTTCAGTCACTAGGTGTGATAAGGTAGTTTTCAAGTGTCCATGGAATCGTTCTACGATGCCGTTCGTGGCGGGATGATATGCTGTAGTATTCAGTTTCTTGATTTTTAGTCGTTGGCAAATTTCCAGAAATAGAGCAGATAAAAATTGAGATCCTCTGTCACTCAATAAATATTTCGGTGCTCCATAACGTAAGATGATATGTTCTACAAATACCTTCGCTACCGTCTCGACAGTAATAATAGGTATTGGAATGGCTTCGGCATATCGAGTCAGGTGATCAATTGCTGTAAATATATACTTGTTTCCATTTCTGGTGGTGTTTAGTGGTCCGACTATATCGATGGCTACAATTTCGAATACGCTTCCGGAATAGGCATTCTCTGCATTTCCGTTGGTGTTTGGTTGTAGTTTTATGAATGTTGCAGGAATGACACTTCTGTATGTATTCATTGATATCTTTCTTCATGCTAGGCCAGTAAAATTCTCGTTGTATAGTGGTTAGAGTTTTCTTTTGTCCTCCATGACCAGAAAATATGTTATCGTGGTACAAACTTATAATTTGTTTTCTAATGACCTTGGGAGCATAGATTTTGTCCCGACGCTCGTCCACTCGTCGTTTCACGTATAAAATTTCTTCGTGAATATAAAAATTGTCATCTTCGTCGGTCAATGTAGGTATTAATGCAGAATTTGGGGGTCTGTCTTTTTGCATTATGCGGATGTCGTCCAAGTGCCATAACGTTTTTCAACTAAGGTTCTATGTTTTCGCTGGATTTACCCAAGCACACGTACTTGGCAGTCTTTTGGCATTCTTTGGGGTCATTTCCGCACTATGGCTCTTTTTATCCTGGATAAGGTATCGGCATTTTTTATTTTTCTCCCGGTCTGTATTTGGTGAATAGAATTCAGGTGCCATGGCCCATTGGCTAGCCTCTACTTGGATCTTTGATAGACAATAAAAAGGGTCAATGGCCGGTGATCGGGTAATGATGGTAAAAAAAGCTCCAAATCAGATACCCTTATTTCTTCACAGCCCAAAATCAAGACCCTTCTCTTTCTTCGTAGGTACCTAGTCTCCCGGCATTCAAAGTTCTGCTCAGTAACAAATGGGATGTTCGAATCCAGAATAGTCTTGGCTTAAAATTTCCCCGGCGGTCCGCGGCATCTGTGGGAACCACAAAGGTCGAAAAAAAAACCCGGGTACTTTAAAAATCGGAAAAAAAGGCTGCTTTTAGTGTACCCCAAAAATTTTTTTTTGTTTTGTCCCCATAAAATTTTACCTCTTTTGGGATTGCTTTAAGGGGTTTTGGGGTATTCTCGAGAATTTTTGGACAAACTTTCGGTAAAACCCCATAATCCCAAAATGCCCCAGTTTTTTCACTCTTCTTGGTGGTGGATAGTTTTTATAATTTTATTTTTTTTGGGGTCTGTTTGAAAACCTTCCTCTGAGATAATATGTCCAAGATTTTTGCTTTTTTTTTCATAAAATTACATTTAGTTGCCTTGAATTTCAAATTACTGCTCCTCATTTTTTTCGAAAACTTTTAAACGGCTTCAAGTTTTCCCGGAAAATTTTGGCCCCTAAAAAAATATTCGCCCAAAATATACTAAGCACCCCCCTTCCTATATATTTCGCAGAAATGTTTTTCTTTGGGCCCCAAAAATGTTTTGGGGGTTCTTCACCCCCTTTTGGATACGGAAAAAATTTTGGTTCCTTTGGTGTGGAGAAAGCCTCTTCTCTCTGTCTCTTTCACCCCAATTAATTTGAAAATATCCACTAGCGGGGCCCCTCACACCAAAGCTTTTTCCTTTTCAACTTTCGTTTTGTATCCTGTTTGTGGGAATGGAAAAATCTTCTTCGTGATGGCTTTTTAATTCCTTTAACAATGCACAGTCTGAAGGGGGGTCTTCCCCGGGGGGAAATTTTTTTGGGGTCGGGGAAAAAACCCCAAAGGGGGACGGACTTTTTTTTCGTTTTTAAAATTTTAATTTCTTGGTGCATTATCCTGCCCCCTGGTATGGAATTGGGAAAAAGGCGTTTTAAAAGGCGGAAAAAAGGGAAGGGGGGTGCTGGTGGGAAAATTAAATTTTTTTCCAGGGGCCTTAAATCACCCAAGTTCCCCCCGGTAGGGTGGGCCAATTTAATTTAGTTTCCCCTTCCTTGGATTCTCGAGATTTAATTGTTGTAAACCGGGAAAATTTGGGGTTTAATTTTCGGATCTGGTTTTCCTTCGTCTTTTCCCCTTTTATTTTCTGATGGGCCCCGAAACCATTTTCATAATATTTTTCCCCGGGGATGACCCCGTTCCTGTTCCAAAATTTTTTTTCCCCGTCGGGGGGGTTTTGGTATCTTTTTTTTTCCCATCGATCTGCAAAAAAACAGAAAACGGGGTTTTCCCTTAACTATAATATTTTCCGACAATAATTTTCTTTTGTTCTAACCATACATATTGTCATTGCTCGGGGGGGAAAATCATATTTTTTGGGAAATTTTTCAGCCCCGCCCCCTAATTTTCTTCAGTCACTTTTCACCTCCCTGTATCTATTTTGTTTACTTCGGGAAAATTGGGGGCCCCGGTTTTTATCCTTCCGATAAGTCTTTCATTTTTCTGTTTGACTGGCTTTATTTTCATAAAATTTTTTTTCCTTTTGTTTTCACCCGTTTCCCAAGGGGCGTATTTGCCTCCATGGCTGTCTTTTTTTTTTGGGTATTTCCCCATAATTTTCCCTTCCTGGGTCTGCGGGAAAATTTTTGGTTTTCCTTTCCACTTCAATGTTTCTTTTTGGAGGGGAAATTTCGCCCCGAAAGGACATATTTCTGCTTTTCGGGGTTTCCTTCGGGGGCGGGATGTCTTCCCCTTTTCGTTTCCGGGTTTTTGGGTTTTCCTTTTTTCCCCGGGAGTAAAAAAATCATCCTTGGATGAACTGGCTTTTTTTTGTTCGTGTGTTTGGCTTCCCCTATTCCCCCCAACTAAAACCCTTTAAATCGGGTGTTTTCCGTAACATTTCCCCTAGATGGGGGTTTTTTTCCTCCCCCCTGGTGAATTTTCTTTTTTTTTTGTTCGTCGTTCAAAAATTTTAAAAAAATTTCCTTTTAAACCTTATTCCTTTTTTCCGGGGTTCTTAAACCTTTTTTTCCCCTTTTTTTTTTCCTTTTGACTTTTTTTTTTCAGTGGGCGGGGCTTTCTCTTGATCCGTGTCTCCCCTTTAAAAAACCCTTCTTTTTTTTTTTCCTGGATTTTTTACTCGATTGCTGTTTGAGTCGGGGCCTCACGGATGGGGTTTGTTTCCCAAACGCTTCCCCGAACCAATTTTGGGCGGGGCCCCCTTTTTTGACCAAGTTTTTCTTTAGACATCGTTTTCGATCCTTCCCCTATGTAAAACTTCTTTTAACTTAAAAATTTTTTGTCGGTTTTCCCCTTTGGTTTTTTCCCTTTCCTTTTTTCCTATGATAAATCTTTTTTGGTCGTGGTGGGGGTTTAATTATTTCTTCCATCTACTTTTGTTTTCTTTTCAAACCCCTTTCGTCGCGTCTAGACCTTAAAAACGGTGCCAAATGTTTTTTTCGGTTAAAAAAAAATTCTTTTTCGATTTGGGTTCTTTCATTCCCCTTTTTATTGGCAAAACTACGGGTTCCCTATGGAATTCTATTGCCCTGCGTTTTAAATTTTTTTCTTGTTTAACTTTTTACCGTTAAAACTAACGTGGGAACGATACTTCCCCGGACCCGTGTCTACCAGGGTTTAAAAAAATTATCAATTTCTAGAATTGGCTTTTTTGGGGGCTTCTCCCCCGGTATGGTTTAATTATTTTGTGTTGGCCTCCTATTTTTTCCTGTTGCTTTTTGGGGTTGTCTTTTGGTTCCCCCCAAGGAGGAGAATTGCGGGGAAAAGGGGGTTTAAAATTTTTTTATATTTCTTTGTCCATTCCTGTTTTTTTAGTTGTATGACATATGACCGGTTTTTAAAAAAGTTCTGTTTTTAACCTAAAAGTCCCCCAAATTTTAAAGTCCTCTTCTACGACAATACTGGCATGTCTTTATCGGTGGGGGGCCTTGCTGTGCTTTCAAAAACCCCTCGGCCTTTAATTTTCCAAAAAAATTTTTTTTCCCGGGTTCAAAAACCCGGCAATTAATCAGGACTAGCGGATATTTTGCGTTTCCCCGATGGGGTCAATAACCCCTAGCAAACTGCGTGATTACATCTTTTTCTGGCGTGTTTCCCATCTACGGGGGGTTTTCCCCGGCAAGACAAAAATTTTTTTTCAGCCAAACTTTCAGACGTCCCAAAAAAGGCGGCAATTTCCCCGATCTACGTTGTCGGCATTCTAATAATTCCTTTTTTCCTGCCCGGAAATTTTGGGGTTGCCAAACTTTTCCCCTTAAACCTTTTAAAATTGCCATCTGCTGTCCAAAATTTTGTCGGCGTCAATGAGTTTTTTTTGCAATCCCTTTTAATTTCCCAAAAAACGATAGATGCTATTTGCAATTCTGTCCACCCCGCTAGAGCGGCTGTTTTCTTAAATTTTCCTAATAAAATCTTTGATCTCGTCTGCCCGTTATAATAAATTTATATTAATGATCCTTTTTTGGGTCGGGGTTTGGAGCCCGCACAGGGGGCTGTTGTTTACAAAGGGCCCCCCCCGGAGGAGTCATATTGGGGAATTTTTCCCCTTTTGGATGAATTTTTACTAAATAAAATCTTTTTATCTTTTTTGATATTGAGTTCTGCAAAATTTTCGGTATGAACGTTTTTTTGTTTTAAAAGCTTTAAATTTCTTCCTCAATTATTACTCGCCCCCTGAAAATCAATTTTACATCCCCAACTATTATTTAGGAATAATCATTATCTCACCTCGGCTAAACTGGGGGAAAACCGTTGTTTCGTTATCAAAATATTAACCCTTTTTAACGCCACTGGGTTGGGATAAATCTTCCCCCTTTTAATTAGCCTGGCCCAAAGGCCCTTTAGTCTAGGCCCCATTTTTGATTAGTCCTTTGTTAAAAATTGCCCCAAAAACCCAAAACTTTTTTTGGGTTTGGAAATTTTTAAAAAAATTTATTCGGTTAAGGGGCGGGGGCTATTTTCCTTTTCTAACCCCGGGGGAACCCCGGGTTGTTTTTTAGAAGTATGTCCCTTCGTTTTAACTCTATATCAATAAAAGGCACTGGGAATCATAAAACTTATATTCATAACCAAAAATTTACATAAATAAAAAAAAAAGAAGACCATTACACTTTTTATCCTTAGGATGAAACCCGGGGGGAACTTTAAAAAAAAAAAAAAAAACTGTTTAATGGGGATAGAAAATTTAAAAAAAACAAAAAACTGCATTTCCCTTTAAACCTTTTGTTCTTTTTCCGTATAACCCATTCCTCTCTTTATAGACTAGTCCCCTTTTTTTCCAAAAAAAAATTGGCAAAAAATTTTTTATAAAAGGGAAAGTAAAAAAACAAATAAGAACACCAAAAAAATTTGATATAGGTAACAACATGCCCCCAAAATTTTTCTTCGATTTTTTCCCCGGACCATGGATTGTGAACTTAAAGGAAATGGCCCGGGTTTTTTTCCCCCACAATGTTTCGTTTTATGGGAGATATATGTATGCATAACATGTATATTAAAAAATATACTAGTAAAAAAAAAAAACATTAATTTCCCCAAAAAAAAAAGATTCATTACCTAGGTCAGATTGTCCAGTTTCCTTCCTTGGGGGGCACTCGAAGAAAATTCCCCCATTTACCGGATTATTATCTCAGACGCTTGTCATGGTTCGTTCGGATCAAGTTACAGGATGAATTATTTGCTCATTTTTTTATGGACATCAGCAAAAAGGCGTATTTTTTTCGGGGATCGCACCAAAAATAAAATTTTGTGGTCTTTTGTGTTTTGACGCATGAAATGAACTATTGTTGGTATTAAAAATTTTCCCTTTATGCTGTAAAAAAATTTTTTTTCCTGGCTCTAGTTAAAAAGGATATTTGGGGTTTTCTTTAAAATTTGGAAAAGGGTTTTCTGGAAAAATTTTTTTTCTCGTGACATTTTTTTCTATTTTTATGAATCATATTATATTTCTTCCCCCTATGAAAACGTAACCCACGGTTTTTGTTCTGAACTAACTTCACTCTTTATGCTCTCTTTTTTTAATATCTTCGATCCCCGGGAACTGGGGGGGGACTTAGTGTGTTTATGAGTATTTTTTGAGGGGACATCGTAAAAAAAAATAAGGATTCTGTTTGTCTAACCCGTTCTCGCTTATCTTTTTTTTATAATTGGATAATATTTAACTGCCTGACAGGTAGTTCCGGTTTTCGTTAATCCCCAAATAATGACCAACAAATTTGTTTATGAATTTCTCGGTGGCTTTTTTGATTTATGGTTAGATACCTCTTAATGATGTGGGCTTTTTGCCTGTCGGTTTTTTGGGTTGTTTTTTTAAGGCCTTGTTTTGTTTTTTACTTTGGACGGGGGGTTTTTTAAAAATTTTGGTTGTTTTGGTTAAAAAAATAAAACTGATTTCTTATCTATCAGGGGCCTTGAATAGTGGATGATACCCAGTGGCAGGTTTGGGTTTTTTGTTTGGGGGTTTATCATAGCAACTGAATTACAATTTAAAATTTTAACTCTACTTTCATCAGCATTTTTTGGAAAAAATTGCCTTTCTTGGGAAAACCTACGCGCTCCAAAATTTTTCCGCTGGGGTTGGGGAAAATTTCACTTTTTTCTTTCTTCCCCTCATGGTTGGGCCCTTTTTTTAAAATTTTTTCCAAAAAGAAAAATTTTTTTCTTAAAATTGGGTATGTAGAGGGGGATCAGGAAAAATTTTGGGTTTTTCCTTCCCCGTCAACTAAAAGCTTAAAGTAACCCTCCAACGGTGGAAAAAATTTTTGTCGGCTACCTGAACCCCAAGATATTATCTTGAACGGGGGTTTTAAGGCTGGAACCATTCTTGTCGATACCAATGAGCACTTGCACCTGAATCAAAATAACCGGGGTCATCCCCCTTCGGTGTTTTGCTATTAGTTTTTGGGAAAATCATCATGATTGCAGATCAATTGCTTCAGCATCGTTTTTTTTACAGAAATTCTCGAGTTACCATTTTTTTTTTTTTCTGGACATTCTCGCCCCAATGACCAGTAAGCCTACCCACATTTTGTTCTTCGTTTTTAAAACTTTTATTTTCTGGTTTTGTTGCGCTTCTTCTATCATCAGATTTTATACTTGACTGGGTCTGGAGTGCTAATGATTCCTCATTCTCATATCTCTTCGATTGTTTCTGCTCTTCTTTCAATAACCGAGCTATCAATTCAGTAGAAGTTTGCTTTGTGTAATCAACCGAATCCCATGCAGTAACAAACATGTCATATTGGGAAGGGAGACTATTGATTATTTTCGATATCTTGGCCACATCCGATATTTTTTCACCCATGTCTTCTAACTGCTTTACTAGGGACTCAACTTCGAAATGAATGTAGCTATATTTATCTTTCTTCATTTTGAGGTCATAAAAATTCTGGTATATGATATGTTTGGAAACTTCTGTTTTCTGTTCGTGAATGGCGATCAATTTTATCCACATATCTGCGGCAGTCTGACAATTTACTAATGGGGTAAGATATTCTTCACAAATGGTATTGAGAAAAATGACCATTGCTTGGCTATTCCTCTTTTCCCAAATCTTGACTTCTGTGACATTCGTCCGAGTAACTTCAGGTTTACTATCGATGCCTATCACTATGTCCATCAATTCACAGGCTCTCAATGCAATAGAAATGCTGAATTTCCACAGTTGATAGTTGCTTCCGTTAAATTTAACTATCTTAGCTGTATCCAATTTTTCATTCATCATTACAAAGTTTGTTTTTCTTGTCAAACTTGTCAGGAATTGTCAGGTTTCCAAAAAAATGCTTTTGGTGAAATTATGCAAATTTCTTGATTTTCCTCAGCGAATCCAGTTTCAGTAACCTGGGCCCATAACCTTTTGAATATCAGTATTCAAATCAGTAGCAGAGAAAATGTAGAAAATCAAAGAAATTGATAAATTATTTTTCACACTCAAAATCAACACTTTATTTATATCTTAACCATAACAACCAAATTATTCAAAACAATGAATCTCAATGAAATCTTCAATTCAACATATATATATATATATATATATATATATATATATATATACAGTATCGGAAACAATTTATCTGGGGTATAGACAGAAATCTACACGAGCAACAAGGAACGCAATGATATGATAATACCAATAAACGAGAGGGCGCACTGCTGTGCTCCTCTCTACTACCCGACGCATTAACTGACCACGTGGCAATGCGACACAACGCACAGCAACTCGACTCATTCTTGCCGAGCCGTGGTTGCGAAAACAAAAGACCGTGACAATTATTACCTTTTGAAACATGCCGCATATTTACACAACCGCAGAGAAAGTACAGAATGTTAAGTGGTACTTTGGGGGTGAGGGTAATTATGTACAAGATACTAGAAATCTATTCAAAGTGGTTTTTGCAGATAGACCTGTAACTACGGAAGCGACTGCCCTTTCAATTATTAATTAATTCCAGAATTTTGGGTGTGTGGCAGCACATTGCAAAAAATATTGTCCCACAAATCCACCACCGCATCCCAGATAAATACCTGGGAAATAAGAGGAACACAAGTGTATTGCATTGGCAGAAACGACACCTTGTTCGAGTAGACAGATCGCCGACGAAGTGAATTTGAATGAAAGAACTATAAGGAATATCTTGAAGAGAAACGGTTATCATTGTTTCAAAGTCAAGACAACACAAGAACTTTGCCTGGAGACCATTTCAGACGTATGGGTTTGTGAAACGATGGTCGAAAAAATGCAATTGGACATTTCGTGTAAATGATGACTTTCTAAAAATGTGTTGATGAATCGTCCTTCCAATTCATCGAAAACACAACTCATCCGTAGTACGTTATTGGTCTCGTGAAAATAAACATTTGAGTATTGCTGTGAGGACACACATACACGTATCAGAATAATTGTGGCATCGCATGAATATCCCTCAATTGTGGCACTTTTGATTGTATTAACCATACTGGTAGATCCATCTATTGGGGATCTTCAGCTATTTTCAGATCTCCGATACACTCCAAATTACAGGAATTATTACAGTTTCAAATATGAGAAATCGGTCAAAGTGTGTAATATTTGTGCCACAATAATCTGAACTCATACTAGAGTGTTAAGGCGGTGTTTGCAATTTTACATAAGGTGGCACACACAAGATTGTGGCACAAATACATAGAAATTAATATTCAAGCTCAATATTATTTTGGTTTCGGGATGATGAGTGTGTAGGGTGCCATAACTAAGTGATTCATTCAAAAACGGAACATCCAAACGCAGTATAATACATGACAAATAATATGCTCAAGCATGAATCGACTTGAAACAAAAGTATTTTTTTTATGTGGGAAACCTTTAAAAATATATGTTCTGAGTCAAAATCGCCAAAAAATTGTGTATGCAAATCATGAGGCACTAATTGAGTTCGACTCCTGCTCTCTGTCACTGAAATAAAATATAAAAATATTTTAGTAGTATAGTTGAGCGGAAGGAGATATATGACCAACCGAACATTCTTGGTACATAGATATCAATCCCTCAGATTTTCCACGGTTAACAGCCGGGTAGTACTTCGGATCACACTTAAAACGGTGAGGTCCCGGTCTTCTCAACTCATACAGGTCTCAGACTTTCGAAAGTTGCTTTGCAACTAAGTTGGTGGGTAAAAACCCTTTTTCAATTTCAACCTCTATCCTATTTAATATGCCTCTGAGCAAAATTTCTAAATTGTTTTCATTCTAGTTGAAAGAATTAAAATGCGCATTTCCTGTATATATAATTGTGTGTTTTTTTTCACATGTTTCAAAAATATTTGAAAAATAAAATTCCCTGGGGTACACCCTCAAGGCTCTTCCCCACCCCCGGGGTGGAACGTGAGCAAAATTTTCTCGAAAAGTAAATGACCGATTTCGATAACACTTTGATCATTCGATCAAGAGAATTGTGTTTCCCAATGAAAAGTCCAAATAATTTTTTGCATTATAGGATTCGACCCTTTTTTGTATGTTCTCATCCCATTTCACTATCCCATATGAATATCATGAGTGAATGGAAGGTAATACCCGCATAGCACTTGATATCCATTGGACGTATATTGCAAAACCACCATCCATTGTGTGTCCAAACATGGACAAACATTGAATGTTGGGAAAATGTACGTCCACTGAAGACCCTTCAACGATAACTACCATACCTGAATGATGTG